>SNQJ01S0041923.1:0-29080 GCA_010110895.2 Picea sitchensis
CTAAAACATAGGCCCGTAATTATAGGGATCCTAAGGACATGATCTCTTCAATCAAGGATTGATGACGTGTTGATTGATGTAGTATTTTTTTGCATAAATATGAGATAGGGATTAGCCTTAGCTAGTCTCATTTATTCTTGGAGAATTGTGAACTCTTATAGAGATAAGGAATTCAAACTTATGGAGAATGTATTGGTGTCAGTGATTAATATTCTAGAGAAGAAAGTTTACTTCAAAAAAAATTCATTTTTGGTAGTCTTTCTAAGTTCCTTGTAAAAGGATTGGGGATGGCCCACTCAAGGATGAACAAGGAATCTATGTGTGTTGTTACATTTATTTTCTTTCAACTATATTTAGTCCATGTTGTTTCCATTTTATGTCATGCATCATTTACACAAAATATTCTTCATTACTTGTAGCAAATTACATCATGTCATTTCAAGCAAACTTCAAGTTTTTATGTCATTGACGAGGATGTACTACTAAATTTGTTCACTTAAACATTGCAGAAGGACACTTCAAGTAGAAATAGTTATGTTTTCTAGTGCTTTGGTTAAACTTTACAATAGGTTAAACGAAGTATATTGAATTATTTTTTTAGTAGGTTAACTGAAGTAGGTTTAATTCCATTTTGTAATAGGTTTCTGTAATATCCCTAGGTTGAACCCCAACAATAAATGTAATAATGTAGTTAAGCTAGTGAGGTGCTTTATATCATTTTGGCATGCATCTTCCATGGCATAGTGCATGCATGTAATGCACAGTAAAATGATCGAATGGGCACATTCCAGGATACTGTGCGCAACAACTTAAGTGCACAAGATTTTGAGGCCAGGGAGCCTTTTGTGTATATGTTGTGTTTTATAGGCTGGTGAGCTAGTTATTATAAGCTAGGATTCTTATGTTGTGATTAGGGTGGAGAGCCTATATGTTAAAGGCCAGTGCACCTATTTTTTTATATGTCTCATAATTAATATAAAATACATCGATGCGCATATACTGACCATGCTAAAAGAGATGGGGGACTAAAATCCACTAGTTAGGGAAAGGGAGGGGCCTAAGACTTAAGAAAAAGGGGCTAGGTTAGGGAGCTTAAGACAAAAAGAAATATTTTATTAATATTTCTTAAGTCATAAAGTATGGATAATTATTTTATCCTAAGTTATAAAGTTGGGGACAAGTGGGCTAAAGTAACTCCCAACATGACAAGTGTCAAGTTGGGCACATGCATACATATTGTGGGGACTTAGTTCATTTTCCCATATTTTCCATCATTCCTTCCATTATGCATTCATCCATTCAACCATACTATGATCTTTCACTCACACAATCAGTTATCCTCCATATTTCATGCCATTGTACCTGAACCTATATCCATAGCCATATATGTTCGTTTAGTTGGTTAGCTTGGGAGTTGGACTGAAGAAGCTGGTTGTCAGGCCCATGGGATACTGAAGAAGCACGTTTTCAGGCCTGTGATATATTTAAGAGGTGGGTTGTCAGGCCCGTGAGTAATTTCTCTCTAGATGAGAGAATTGTTTGGAATTGATTTCTTGAAGGTGCTAAACTACAACTATAGGGCTCTGAGACTTCCTATCTGGCCTATTGTTGAAGCCCTAGAAGGGACGTGCGGCAGCAGAAGGACTATTGAGGAGAGAAGGGGCACACTTCCTGGGGTTGGATAGGCATGTGTGGAATGAGGGACTGTAGGCTGTTAGTTTGAGTTGGCACCTATGATAGAGTTTTCATGTTGTCTACGAACCATTAGCCCAGTTAGGAATCCCTTTACCCGGGTGGAGTTTAGTCCCAGCTCGAGGGTCACCCATTGCTGAGAGTGATGAGGAGTGTGGTATAAGGCTGGGAGGTTCGTGGGAGGTCTACACACAGTTGGTGATATTCTTAGAAAGATAAATGTCAACTGTGTGATAAATTTACATGCTGTGTTATTATTTTTGTGGTTATTTTTATGGATTTATCCTATGTATGATGTATAACTATGTTTATATTTATGGGTATTTCTTATATATGTTGCATGTATATGTTTACTGTTATTTCAGTGTGAATCTGTGCATTTTCAAATGTATTTGGTTGTTTACCTTTTATATATATGTTTCTACAAGAGTTATGTGTGTATATATTTTAATTGCATGCAGTTCAAAAAATTTATGTGGCATAACTAAGTTGGATACTGGGTATGTTACAGTATGTTCCACAGAGAGAATGAAAGAGTTCTCTGGCGTATCATGGCCTAGCATGGATGGTTGGGGACATTACAATATGGTATCAAAGCTAAGTAAAGTGTCTGAGTAGTTCCATTTCCCAGCTTGTTGGTGGTCGGGGATGTTACAATATGGTATGAGAGCTAAGTAAAGCATATGAGTAGTGGCATTGCCCGGCCTGTTGGCGGTCGAGGATGTTACAATATGGTATCAAAGCTTCAGTTTTCAACACTGATCCTGGATGGGCCAAGAAAATTGATTTGAATCGAAATGTCACGGAGGATTTATTTCGAAGTGGCCAAATTTCAGTTTGTAGAGCATCCATGGTAAAAAGTAACAACAATTGGGCGGAATTGGGAAAAAGCCCCAATTTTTGTTGTTAAATTCATCAGGAAATCAAGAAATTCATCCAAGTGATGAGATAATCCTAATTTAATATCTGTTATAGCAAATTCAGATCTAGAATGGGTCGAATTTGAAGTTACAGTGAAGCCATGACAGATGTAGCGAGTTTAGTGGTTAAAATTCTCAATTCGTGAATTGATTTTAGACAAATTCATTCCAAAAATGTCAAATTACAATGATTTGATGTTGTATAGGTTGAACAAGTGTTATTGGGGTGAAATTGAACAAATTTCATGGTTTCAGAATGTCGATGGTAAATTGGGGGAAAAAGTTAAGCCAAAATCCCCAATTTCTGTAGAAAAATTTATGAGGAATTGATTCACATAAAAATGAATGTGCATAGGTGGGCACACCAAAAATGCATGATGCATAGTGATAAGCATTTTATAGGTAAAATTCATCACTGCGCGACAAGATATTGGTGTGCTGGTGTGCACGCTAAATTTTGGTGTTGCGCAGAAAAATGTTAGTTTGTAGTTGTGCGCGCTAAATTTTGGTGTCGTGCAAAAAAATGTTGGTGTACAGAACCACACGATAAATTTATCATTGCATGGTGTGCACACACATAATAATGACATGTGTGGTTTGTGTAGTGATGGCAGAGCACAGAGGAGTTTTGTTGGTGCGCGTGCAATTTGGGTATATGTTGTTACACAACAATTTAGTTAATGGTGCGCGCAGAGTATTGGAGTGCGGTGGGAGAATACTAAACTTTGGCATGGTGCAGTGCACAGAGTATAATGCATGTAGAATATCAGTGCATGATACAAAAACTGTGCACAACAGGTAATAGTGAAAGAACCAAAACTGCACGCGGTGAATATTGGCGTGCGACATAAAAGTAGTGCACGCAAGTTATTGGTGCGACAGAGAAGTGATACACAATGGTTTTAAAGTACGTGAAGCACGATTTACCTTGTGTTGCTGCTGCACATGGTAAATATGGTTTACAAGTTGAAATTTGTGCGCGTGAATTTGTTTGAAGTGTGAACAACAACAGAAAAGCAACAATTTTTGGCAACATTTTATATCATTTGAACATCATATTTTTCCAGTGCATGTTTGAGGGCCTTAACAACGCTTTTAGCCACTCAAAAACCATGAGAACAGATTGTTCCAACTCACACTATGTCTCTATAGCTCAAATAGAAAATCCCAGAGATGTCTTTCTAATGGTGTAAATTGTTCGTCAAACAGAGCATTTTTTAGAAAGTTACATCACAAACAGTGGAGGGTAAAGTTTCAGAACCATCTAACTTCAAAGAGCCATAAATTTCTTATCCATAATTATATGGACGCAAAGGAGAAGTCAATGGAAATATATTGAACCATATAAGATAGTCCCAGACCTGAATTAAATTTCTGGGCATGTTAAAAGTGTTTATTATGGCAAAGAAGGTACTTGTAGCATTTCGGTTACAATATGGTATTTTGGCCTAGAACTTTAGATGGCTATAACTAGCATCCTGGAACCCAGAAAAAGGTGAAACTTAGAAAAGTGTCTGTAATATGTATGTGAAGAAACCCAATGGATTTCCCACAAAAAATCGAATGGATTAGGTGCAAAAATTCATATTTACAGCGTAGAGTTGTGCCAAGTTGAAGAATGATTAGAAACGTTATTGGGAAATGTTGAAATAGCCATAACGTTCAACTCAAGACTCAGAATTGAACATGGGAGAAGGCATTAGAAAGGTGTTGGAAAGTGGAATCTAAATATCCACCTATAAAATTGATCTGGGAATTCAATTTTCTAGGGAATCAAAAGAAATAATTCTGATATATTATGGAACTAGAATGGTTCATATATTTTCATGAAAAGTGTTGAGTCAGTTAACCTGACAAAGTTCTGTTTGTTGCACATTTTGCAGAGTTAAAAACTTTTAGTTATTAACAGGTGAAAGGGTTGAAGTTTAGTTAAAATTAAGCAGAGGTACTCAGGGAAAGAGTGCTATGAAAAAATATTTAATAAGATGATCAAAAGCAAAGATCCCAAAATGTCAAGGTATGAATCTTAGTGCAACCATAAATTCTTTGGAAGCCACTACATGAAGTCCTCTCATGTTATTAAAGTATTAAATGGAATTTGGGCAAAGGAATAGATCATGTAGTGAATGAATTAGTGAACACTCCCAAAGAAACCAATATACAAGTTAAGTAATGCATTGAAGTCAGATATATTATAAAAGGAAGTGACTATCAGGATGATAGTAATCAAATAAAGAAAGAGGCTTAATGCATATATGGATAAGAAGCGCATCATATCTAGGGATTAGATATGAAATTATATATTAATTCTTCCCTTAGGGTTATTAGAGTGCACAGTGGAAGCATGGTATGAAGGGCATCATTATGGCATGATAGAAGTGGATTGTCCAAGGCAGGTTGAAATCATATTGGTCAAGACAGGGGAAAGTAATAGCTAGAAAGAAAATCCAAGTGCTGATATGATCAGTTAAGGAAGGCTTAAATCAAGTACCTCAACAAGGAAGTTGGTGTTAACTATCCAAGGTTACTCAGAAAACATGACTGGAAATATAATTGGGTCATGTAGGATCTGGATCAAAGGAATCCAAATAATAGTAGAATNTATGATCAGTTAAGGAAGGCTTAAATCAAGTACCTCAACAAGGAAGTTGGTGTTAACTATCCAAGGTTACTCAGAAAACATGACTGGAAATATAATTGGGTCATGTAGGATCTGGATCAAAGGAATCCAAATAATAGTAGAATAATGAAAATTAATATCAGCTTAATATGTAGCTGGAAGTCCATGAACATTCTAGAATAATGGAAGAAGAATCCATGGGGTAGATATGAAGTAAATGGGAATGCATGAAAAACACTTCAAGAGGGAAAACAAGAATACTAGTAGAGATTATTGATGCATTCTGAAGGTATTGAAGATATTTCCACAATAGCATGGAGATATTAAGCCAAGAAAGACTTAAAATTGGAATGAGTCTTTGTAGAGAGTCAGTAAAGAACCATGAAAAGGAAAATGGTTATATGCTTGGTTATGAACTTAAAAGAGATGGTGCCTGAGAAGAATCTATCTCAAGTATCATAGAGTCATGAGTGACATTTCCATTATGTTAGTAAATTAAAAGCAACATTAAGTGCTTTTAATTAATTCTATGCAGCCATGGAAGGAGGCATATGTGCATCCCTACAGTATGATAAGAGATTGGCTATGCAAGCCAAGTTTGAGGCTAGTTGGAAAGGAGTGGAGTAGAATGAAAGAAAACTCAAATACTAAATTATTCAATCAAGGAAGAACTAAAATAGTTCATTCCGAAAAATAAATGGATGTTGAAGATCCAAAGTCTATAATACAGCATGATGGGAATAATAATTCATCCAAGTATGAGTTGGGATAGATGGATCTAGGAAGTAAATAAAAGCTTAAGGTTATTATCAGTTTAGTATTTGAATGGAAAATAAAAGGTAGGCAAGAGTGATTTGGCTAGAAAGTTCTCAGATCAAGAATAATCATGCACAGTGGTTACCCTGAAGAGCACTTAAAGGTTCAGGAATCTATGAGAATGGAAGACTTATGGGATAAACAAGGAAATGTGATACAGGAAGAAATAAGTTGTTGCAAATTATTGTAGCAACAAGTATTTTATGGCTCATTGGGACAGCCATAAAGTGAGAATGCTTGCATGTTTTCAAGTGTTGTTGATAATGTTGTTGGACATGGAAGGAAGCAACATAAGGCTGGAATGTTGAATTATAAGGCTGATAAAGAAGCATGAGAACTTGTATTGTCATCAGCTAATCGGGTAGCATTAAACTCATTTAATGGTAGCCATGCAAGTAAGTATTCATGTTTATAAATTATGTTGTATAATTGCCAAAGGGAAATAGAGGTAAGAATTTCCCCAAATTGAATTTTATACTACGTTGTATGGTATTGTTTAAGTGCATTGATGGGATTAAGTTACCACTAGGTGTGGTAAAGGCTAGAGGCCTGTTATAGTTATCAAAGATTTTAGATTTTGAATGCACACACTGACATAGTAGCATGTCATGCTAATTTGGTTATGAGACGATAACCAAAACAAAATAAAAGATAAGAACTCATTATAGGAGTGATGATAAGAAAGATAGTCATGTATGAGACCAGGACATGGTTGGAAATGGAAAGGTATGGTTATAGAAAGGTTATGTGCCACACAAATGCCCAATGAGCTTCCTACCTTTAAATAAAAATTGGACTACAACCTTTTTGCTAACACTAATAAACACTACATAATTGTATTCTTGGTGTAGTGGTCAAGTCAAGAATGAAGGAATCCATGTAATTGTGAAGACAATGGGAAGTGTGTGGTGATGTGTCAAGACATTGGCTAGATTTCCAATTTATGGATGGTGAGACGCATGACTTAGATAGATCTCATTCTGAAAATCAATGCAAAGGTGCATTGAATAAATAGGCATTGAGAGTTGCATTCATGCATGGTAAGTGGCAGAGTTGCACTCATACATGATGGAATTGTATACTTAAATGTATTTTGCTGAATGAATTTTGTGAGTGCATGTATATATGTTTTTGCATGGAAAATATTATGCGAATGGTTGAAATGTTGCTAACTCATGAAGTTGAGAACATTTCAAGAACTATTAAACATTGCAACAGGAAAGTTGCAAGTGAGATGGTCACAGGAATAGTGAATATAGAAAATTTCATGTTCAGAAAATTGAAGAAATTAACTTACTATTATTAATTATGAACATGCATATGCATAGAATGATGAGTCATTCTATCTGGTTAAATTGTTTGGTAATTGTGATTGAATTGCTAGGTGTAGGCAATTCTAAGAGCATGTCTGTTGGTAGCCAATTCACATTTTTCCACTGTCTTATAAGCTACCTACACCTATGTCTTGCAAACATCAATTTTTTGTTGCAATTTTCAAATAAACGACATTTTCATTTTTTGCGACATTTACACACTTATTTTCGTTTTGTTTTCACGACTGTAAGCGTGAAAACTTATTATTTCGAAGTCACATTGGAATCACTATCTGAACTGTCATTATCTTTTTGTCAATATGCCTATTGTGCTTACCTTTTACTTACCATTATGTAGCCGGAAAAACTTTCGAACTATACTCATTGGACATTCTTATATTGATTGTGTGACTTGGTTTCATTGAGTTTGCAATGCATTAATATTTGGATTTGCATTTTTATTTGATTTACTTGACCTTTTGGTTTCATAAGATACATGGGTGTTATGGTTAAATCTTTCATATATATCTTTTAATATGATACCTATGTTGATTATATGAATACCCATCGACACATTGGTTAAACTATTAATTATGTGAGCTGGTACATTGGCGCATAATTGATTTTGGTTTTGATTTATATGTCGGGTGTTTAAAACGATGGAATAATGTTTTCACGTGTTGGTTTATACATTGATTTCATTAGTTGGGCACATGACTTGATTGTTGAACTACTATTATGGATTGAACACCTATGTAAATCGGCGGTTGTACTTTGGCAATTACTATTTTGCATGGCAGAGATAAACTCCACCACCTTCGCACGCTGGCATTTATGCCTATCCCTTATTGATATTCACTTCTGTTAGCTCGAGCAGCTCTGCTCCTGTGTGTGTGTTATGATCCAAACCCTCAGCTTACCATGTGCTTGGCTCCATGGCACCAGTCATGCGAGTCGAGCCAAATGGCAACCAAGCCCTATTAATGTTTGACAATGCCCACAAAGACTTGGAAGATAATGGATGGCTCACCTTCATGTAGCGATTTGAGGGTTTTAATCTCTGTGTAGCATGACAGTTTGCCATGACTTTCGATGGTTGTAGAGCCAAGGTGGGCAATATACAGTTGGAAATTGATGAGAAATTTATCAGTTCTGCCATAGGGTTACGTGCTACAGACCAGCGTTGGTTTAAAAATTGTAAGGTTGAGGAGGTCCCATGGACACTTTTGTTCCTCTCGCGCAAACTCACCTCTTGTGACAGAGGTATGCCCATCTCTGCACTTAAACCAATATGGCAGAATACTTTTATGGTAATCAAATACTTCGTGACCTGTGGAGGTCGATACGGACTTGTGTTTCTCTACCACCTGTGTTTGCTTATGAATTTTATGAGATACTCATTGAATATGCCCTTTTACTTTCAGCGCAACATATATAAAATGTCAAAAAGGTTTAAACGGCAGAAGGATGACAGCAGCCTATTCCACCATGGACTTATCAAACTTATCATTGTTTATCATTTGAGTTTGCACGGGGATAGCTGGAGTGCTTTCGTTGCTCGAAATGGTTTCAATGGCTCGGACCCTATACAGGTTGACAATCCTATGGTGAATGAAACCAAGGTCGAGCTGCCTGTGCCCTTCCATTTCCTACTGCCTAAAACCTTGGTCAACCCTAGTGTTGACTTACCCGACGTTGTTATTGAAAAAGTTGAGATTATTAAAAGACCTGTGAGCAAAAATGCCAAGGAAAATGCTACTACTAACACTAAGGGTAAAAAGAACGCTCGTTTGATTTCGCGGATGGCCAAGAACAAACCTAAACCCTCTGCTAAGTCAAAGCCTATCGTCCTAATTGAGGATTCTGATTCTAACGTAGAACATTTTTTAGCCAGCGAGTACGCTTACTCGTAGGGTTTATGTCCCGAGCCACCTTATGATTTCGTGTCGAACCTTCCCCCCTGCCTAAAGAATGACCCTAGCTACCCTGGTATTAAATTGCCTCGTGAAACCCTTGGCCATTTGACCAAACCCTCGCCTTCTCTTTCAAAACCCACATAGTCATCCTATGACCAATGTGATTTATGGTTGGAACGATACTACATTGATGTTCCCATACTCCAATCGAAAATTCAATCGCTGGAAGATCAAATTGCAGTGTTAACCAGTCAAAGAAACTAGTTGCAAGCAACTGATAAAAAGCAAAAGACAACCGGCTCCATCCTTTTCAAAAACGTTGAATCATCCACAACCATTGTCAATTCCAAACTGGTATAATCAAGCCGTTTCGTCGCTATACAGGTATGAAAATTTGATATCGTTTTTGTTTTGTGAATAATCAAGGTTAATATAATGATTTGAATTCTATTTTTAAATAGCTCAGTCACTCATCCAAATGCCTCTATCATTCGGTGCTCATCCTGTACATGGTTTCGTTTTGCTAAAAATAAAAGGAATTTCGATTTGATATACGATTTGCTCATAGATTTTTATTGGATTTGAATGGTTTTCGTTTGGATTTCATTTGCTAAGTTTGTCTGATTGAAGTAACGAAATTAATGGGGTGTTTTCAATTCAATTCATTTTGTATCCACTCCGAACAAGAAGTTTGCATGCTCAATTTAGAATACGATTATGCTTGGATTCAATCTCGTATGCTATGATTGGTAAATGATTTTGGGACTGTAGTTGTTATGATATGCTGTGTCATATGATTTTCCAAATCATGAGTACCACTCTCTTCAATTTAATTTGGAAAGAACTACTATGTTTTTATAAAAACAATGATCTCATTAAACCTGTGCAAATACGCCCGAATCATGGAACGATTATGATTTGCAATGACTATGCTAAACCTAGCCGATTGATTCGCTTGATTGGATTGCTGTTAGTTCGATCATTTTTAGGAATTGGATCCTGATTGTAATTGTTGCTTTGTTTGATTTTAAATGTGTAAAACGAATTGGTCAAACCCGGTTATAATTCATTTGATTGGAACAATTTCGATCAAAGACAATCAATCTTGTTTGCCCAATTTTCAATGACAAATTACGAATTCTCTTGCTATCAATCGATCCTATTACAACTTTATTTGAATTGATTTTTGCGCCAGCTCGAGTTAATCTACTTATGGCATGAGTCATTTGCTATATCAAAATAGTTATTATGATTTGAAAATGATCTTGTCGAATTCATATTTCCTATTGACAAGGCAGCATAACAGTTTCTTGCCATTTGTTTTGATTATGTTGAACTCGATTTGTTATGAAACGATCGCATTGTTGTTCCATATGATTTTGTCACCCGACTTTCAAGTAACAAACAAAACAGAGTATGCCTATCTATGTAGTCATTTAATTGATTTGGATCCTGTTTGATTTCGAATGTTATAACAAAATCAAATTAAATGATTCATTTTCAAATGGCTATTGGATGTCAATTAAATGGACTTCTTTAAAATATTTTCAATTAATTTCAATGTTGATTCTGTATCTTATTTAGACTAGCTACATAATCGCATGATTCTGTAGCTAGTCTATAGAATTAGATTTTTATCATTTTATTAATAAAAGATCCTTCTAACTTGTTCATTTTTGGTCCTTTCCAGGTGAATTTGAATTGCATGGGATTTGATGGATAGTCTAGAGGATATTTGGATGTTTTACTTTTATTTTAGTTTCCTAGTTTAGTGAACTTTGGGATATCTTCCCAGATTTTATGTAAATGGTTTTATAACTTCCACAGGGAGGTTTTACCCTGTGGAAAACCTTTAAATACTTATTATTTTGTGTAATAAGGATCATCCTCGCTTCTGGGAGAACCAGGATTATGGATATCTAATATAGACTGAGACAGAAGTTGATGTTCTGCTACAACTTTCGCTTTCATAATATCAATCTTTTGTTTCATGTTTATGTTTATCAATTTGCATTAGATTAGTGACTACTTTAGCTATCATAGTCTTTTGCAAAATGATATGTATTAATTAATGTTTCATCCATATCTGATTTCTTCCATTACTTAAAAATACAACAATTATTTGATTCAGTTTATGAATGATAGATTTCTCATCTTCATCAATTGAATTATTTTGTATAAGCCTTTGCATACAGGTTTACCTAATTGTGGAGATTTATAAATCATACAATTGATGTTATTTTTATGTCTTGTTTGTCCTGTAATCAAACTTGTACATCACTGCAGCTTATCATTTATGAGAATTTTCTGGATTATTCGGTGCGGGTTTCCTCCCTCTGATCTGCTAGCACAGTCATCATACACAGGGCAAATCTAGAGTGTTTCTCCAGGTTAGTTTGTGATTTATTTTCGCTAATTTGTTTAGTATAATTCAAGTAGTTTGATTAGATATATTTGTAGTTTAGATTAGTGATTTAGTTTAGTTATTTTTCTATTTTATTTCTGCTCATAAAATATAAAATCAACAAAAACGTCTTCCTCTGTCTCAGGGCAGAATATTAATGAGTTTTTTCAGGTTTTAATTAAATCTTTAAATTGTGGATATTGTACATTTTGTGAGTAAGTTATATTGCAGTTAGTAGTTAGATAGTTAATTAGTTAGAGTTAGTATACTAGTAATTAGTAGATTGTATATATAGAATAGTTAGGTTAGTTTAGTTTGTTTTAATAACTGGTTTTAGTTTAGTTTGTTTTATTTAGTTTTGGTTAGATTAGTTAGTTTAGATTAGTTTTATCTTGTTTTCTTAGGACCTTAGATCGGCTAACGGAGCCGCTAAACCCGTCAGGGTGGTTCATCGCAAACTACTTGGGTTATTAGACAATGTCGGACTGGTTCCACTCTGTCAGTTGACGGACGGTCGATTTCGCCCATCAACAAATGGCGCTAGAAGGAGGGCCTGAACTTAATTAATGGCACGAGGCAATCGCAATACTCCTCCACCCCCTAATCGCTCACCTATAGTGACTAGAAGCCGTTCACATGATAATATTCCCATTCAAACAACAACTACTTCAACCGACGATCCACAGATCATAGTTGAGCCAGCAACCCCTAATCCTATAGGTGGTGACATACAAGAGATTGTCCGTCAATCTCTTATAAAAACACATAGTGCCTTAGCTTGTCTTAGGCAACCAAACCATCTGTGGGGTCAACCTTTGGAATTCTCTGATATCAGAGAACAATTAGGTGACACTAACCTCACTGTGAATCCCATAGATCCAATCATAAATCCTGTTGCAGGAGGATCTGGGATACCTCCTTCACCACCTCCATCATCTCCTTCCTCTTTTGGAGGAGATTCCTCTGATGAAGGAAATTCTCTTTCTCAGCCTTCCACACCCACTACCCCAATGGAAAATCAAAACAATCCTACTAGACCTTGGCTTGACCAGGATGTTGTAGCTGTACCTGGAGCCCAACACCCTTTACCTAAACACCCGGAGAAATGGCTTCCCAAGTTTGATCCTGACTCAAACAGATAGCTGAAGATCACATTAAAAAATTTATGTTAGCCATAAGAATCTGTAATGTTGAACATGAAGATGTTGTCTGTAGGTTGTTCCCTTATACTTTCGAGGGTAATGCATCCACTTGGTACTTTTCCCAATAACCCCATACCATCGTGTCTTGGGAAAAGTTTGAGTCATGCTTTTTGGAAAAATTCAGAGACGGTAAGCCTCCGAAAGTCCTAGTCATGGATCTTTCTATCTTAAGAATGAACCCAAAAGAAAAAGTTAAAGACTTTAATCAAATATTCTTAACACTTCAAAACTGAATCCCTACAGATTCTATGCCTGCTGAAAGTCTTATAATAGCTTACTACACTAAAGATTTACATCAAAGTATAGCTATTTGGGTTAAACGATCTAAGAAAGCCACGTTGTTAGAGGCCTTCGAGGAGGCCAGCCATATTGAAAAAGACATACTTAGTCTTAAAGACTCTTCTAGCAATGAAACTGAGACTAGTTCTTCTTCCAAAAATAAGATTGAAATCCTACCCAGACCCACTCAAAGTAAAACACAACCTGAAAACTCTGATTTGGAAAACTTAACTGAAGTTGTTCAAAAACTGTCGAATCAAGTTATAGAATTAAAAAGGTCAACCGAAGAAGCTTCCTCGAGTAAAGGACCCTACAAACCCCCTTTCTGAAAGCCTTTTCCTACCAACCGACCTAATCCAAACCCCGAAGGCCTAAATCTAGACAGTTTGCAATGTGCCCTTCAAACAATTCTAGAAGCCCAAGATAACTTGATGCCCCCTAAGATCCCTCAGGAAGTAGTTGAACAAGAGATAGTCCAAGAAGAAGAGTCTTCTCCAAACATCTTTGGACACTTCTTGGATAGCATCTTTCAAGCTAATTTCGAGACAGTTCACCCTAATAATACTAGGAGTAAGACAACAAACAAACCTTCTACCAAAAACACTACAACTTCGCCTCCAAAGAAATCTAAATCAGTTGAGACTAAACAGAGTAATGTGAACCCCAACTTAGATTATGATGTTGTTGAAGATCTTAAAAAGTTAAGGGCTAACATTTCTATTTATGAGTTATTGAAGTTTCCATTTCTTCTTCAAACAATGTTGCAAAATATTTCAGAGAATGGAAAAAATGTTAATTCAAGTGGTAACAAGGTTGTGAAAAACAAAGTCCCACAGAAGACTTCCACTAAAAATAATCCTGATCCTCAAGATAAAGGAAGCCTTCATGTAAGTAATGTAAACAATGTAAATAATGTAGATAAAGTAGCTTTAGATATTGTGAGTAAAAATCCACAAGATACTACTCTTAGTACTCGCAAAAATGTACCTCCTTTCTTTTTAACTTTCGAGATATTCAATAGAAACGTGCATAATTGTATGGTGGACTTAGGGGCATCATCCAATGTGATTCCTTGGTTTGTCTGCTAGAAGATTAACGCTGAAGTGGAACCATCTTCTTTAAAAATAATACAACTTGATCGAACCAATGTTAAGTTTATAGGCAAACTAAAAAATGTACTTATTAGATTATCGTCTAACCCCAAGGTTCATCAGGTTATTGATATAATCGTTGTGGATATTCCAGAAGTGTATGGTCTATTTTTAAGCAGGGACTGGTCGGAGCAGCTACATGGTTACTTCACAACAGACTGGTCTCACCTATGGCTTCCAGAGAATAGCAAGCCTAATAAGATCAAAGTAAATCATGAATGCTACCTTAAGTTCATGGTCACAGATTTGAACGATCCTAACAAACCATATACACCTTCTGTTGATTCACCCGAGGTCCAAGGGATGGACACCTTCTTCGGCAATTTCATGGTCGAGGCTTCACTTATCATCAATTCAGAACAACAGTCTGAGATTGTAGCATATATACAACCAATAGCTTCTACGCAACGGTCCCATGTGCCCAATGGAAATCAAATTTGGTCTCTATATTTCTACAGGTCTAAGTCTAAAGAAGGAGCTAGTGCCACATTTCAGAGAGCAATGGACATTTCTTTTTGAGGCTTAATCAATTAGTCCGTCGTAGTTTACTTAGATGATGTGACTGTTTATTCTAAAAACAAAGACAATCATCTAGCTCACTTACGAGCCGTTCTGCTACGATGTCGTAAATACGGTATCTCCTTAAACCCCAAAAAATCCATCTTTACATTAGAACAGGGTAAACTCTTAGGATTCATTGTTTCTAGTGAAGGAATGATTATTAACCCCGAAAGGACTCAAGTCATTGCAAAACTCCCCCCTCCTACATCCAAAAAATCCATCCAGTCTTTCTTAGGCCAGATTAACTTCGTGAGGAGATTCGTCCCCAGTTTCTCCGAAATGGTCAGGCCTTTACAGAATTTGATTAAGAAAGAAACCCAATATCACTGGGGACCCACAAAAAATCAAGCTTTCAATGCAATAAAGAAGGCCATAATAGATTCTCTGTCTCTCATGAGCCCTGACTTCTCTCAAGATTTTACACTCTATACTTTTACTTTTGACCGTTCCTATGCCATTGTCCTAACTCAAAAGAATGCCGAGAACCACGAAGTACCCATCGCCTTTATGAGCTCTTCTTTAAAAGGTGTCTAACTTAACTATCCAGTGGTGGATCACCAAGCCTACGTTGTTTTCAAACCAGTCAAGCACTTTCTATCCTATATTTTGAAATCAAGGATGAAAGTCATTGTCCCCTACCCTGCCGTAAGGAACTTGTTAGTGCAGAAGGAGTTAGGAGATAAGAGAGCTAATTGGGTCACCTCCTTGCAGGAGTATGACTTAGAAATCACCCCAGCTCAGATTGTGAGAGACCAAGGGTTATGTAAGTTGGTGGTTGATTCGGAAACAAAACAACAAGAAGATAGTGATATGTCAAACCTAGGACAAAGCGATCAAAGCCTAATCTGTTGCGCACAAAACCTTGTTAGTCCCTGGTACGACGATATTAGATTCTGTCTTGAACATGGTTCAACACCCCATCACCTAGACCCCCCTAACATAAGAGTGTTAAGGTTAAAGTCTGCCTCCTTTCATCTAGTTAATGGTATTCTGTTTCATTAGAATTTTGACGGCATACTGATGTGTTGTCTTGAAAAAGACGAAGAAGAAAAAGTCTTGCTCGAGTTGCATGCAGGAGAAGCTAGTGGTCACTTCGGTGGTGACACCACTTCTCATAAGGTTTTAAGAGACAATTACTACTGTCCCACGCTTTTTAGAGATTCCCATGCCTTGTGTCGTAAATGTATCACCTGTCAAAAAGCATCAGTGAGGTTACAAAAATAAGCCTTTCCACTGCAGCCCGTTACAATAGATTCTCCTTTTCATTAGTGGGGCCTTGATATCATAGGTCCAATCAACCCTCCATCTTTTCAACAGCACAAGTTTATTGTGACAGCCACAGATTACTTTACTCGATGGTCTGAAGCTGTTGTGCTAAGAACTGTCAACACCAATCAAGTAATTTCTTTTCTAAATTCGAATATTATCACCCGTTTCGGTATCCCTGACTGTCTAGTCTTTGACAAAGATTCATACTTTTCTTCTCTTGAGATGAGTGATTTCTCTTTGGAGAAAGGAATTAAGATGAAGTATTCTACTAGTTACTACCCCTAGGGCAACGGATTGGCAGAATCAACAAACAAGAACTTGATTAAAATTATCAAGAGAACCGTGGTTGAAAACCACAAAAATTGGCACAATACGCTGCTAAACGCGCTATGGGTTGATAGGGTAACTCCAAAAGCTACTATAGGAAACTCCCCCTTTTTTCTCGTTTATGGCAGAGAAGCAATTATGCCACCTCAAATCCTTCTTCCTTCGCTTCAGTTGTCACAGAAAGTCCATGAAGAAGATTGTCCCCCTTTAGAAAACCAGATTAACGCTTTGATGAAGCTATAAGAGGTAAGAGCCCAAGCAAAACGTAAGTTAGATCAACACCAACAATTGGTTAAAAGCTGGTTTGATTCTAATTCTACTTCTGATAGGAATTTTGAAGTAGGTGATCTCGTCTTGAAGTGGGATAAACTGCATGAGGGAAAGGCAGAACACACAAAATTTCAAAACTTATGGCTTGGACCAGTTTTAATTGTTGAAAAGTTGGGTCCTAGTTCTTTTTTATTACAGAATCTTGAAGGGCAGCTTGACACCTATCTGGTGAATGGCGAAGCCTTGAAAAGATACTTTGCTTGATGACTACCTTTGTATATTATGTATATATTTTATTTTTGTTTGTGTTTTCATTTTCTTTCTATTTTTGATTTGCATCTGAATTCATCAGTTTGTGTCTTTGGAAATACACATACATGTACACTGAACTATTCAGAAAAAGACAATAGAAATTTCCTTCACTGAAATAACTTTTGAAAGTTTGTATAAACATCAATGGTATATTTATGAAATATACATCTATGTTGGAAAAGTCTGTTGTTTGAAAGAAGTTTACTAATTTTGATCTCTGAGTAAAGTTCATCATGATCTTCTATTATATTTTTACGCTGTCCCTTTTCCATAAAGGAATGACTCAGAAGATGTCTCCCTGTCTTAGGAAGTTGTTTTTTTCAATAAAACATCTCTAGATCTAAATAAAGGACAGTGCTAAAAAATTCTGTTGAGGTCTCAAAAATTATGTTAAAAAATCATGATTTTCAGCGTCACCTCACTCAACTATATATCTATGAAAAACAAAACAAAATAAATTATTAATAAAAGCTGTGGGAAGTGCTTGTAAACCCGCTGAGATACTAAACAGGTCTGTTGGCACCGGGTAAATGCATGCATGATGCCAAGACAACTTCGCCAGGGTACTGAATAGGCCCGCTGGCAGCGAAGCAATGTTGGGTATATGAAAATTTGCAAAAAAGAAACATCTTTAATGTCCTTTATTCTGATCCATAACTTCTTGACAGGATACAGATGTCAGAGTGGGTTAAATGGAAACCCTGTCGAGGCTATGGATGCCTGCTGGCAGCAGTGGCTATGCCAACAGTATTGGAGATTTTATCTTTAATATCGTGACTTGCTGATCTTAAGATTGTTATCAGTTTTCATATTTTGAAATACTGCTGGAATAGTTGGTTAATGATGATGTTTATACAATTTTTCTGGTTGTTATTTTTGAGTTGAAATTATGTTTGTTGTCCTAATCTGAATTTGTGCCTTTTGCAGAGATAACTGCTTCTACCAATGTGTCGCCATTGTTGGTAGCCAATTCACATTTTTCCACTGTCTTATAAGCTTCCTACACCTAAGTCTTGCAAACATCAGTTTTTCGTCGCAATTTTCAAATAAACGACATTTTCATTTTTTGCGACATTTACACACTTATTTTCGTTTTTTTTTCATGACTATAAGCGTGAAAACTTAATCTTTCGAAGTCGCATTGGAATCACTATCTGAACTGTCATTATCTTTTTGTCGATATGCCTATTGTGCTTACCCTTTATTTACCATTATGTAGCCGGCAGAACTTTCAAACTATACTCATTGGACATTCTTATATTGATTGTGTGACTTGGTTTCATTGAGTTTGCAATGCATTAATATTTGGATTTGCATTTTTATTTGATTTACTTGAACTTTTGGTTTCATAAGATACATGGGTGTTATGGTTAAATATTTCATATATATCTTTTAATATGATACCTATGTTGATTATATGAATACCCATCGGCACATTGGTTAAACTATTAATTATGTGAGCTGGTACATTGGTGCATAATTGATTTTGGTTTTGATTTATATGTCGGGTGTTTAAAACAATGGAATAATGTTTGTGCGCATTGGTTTATACATTGATTTCATTAGTTGGGCACATGAATTGATTGTTGAACTACTATTATGGATTGAACACCTATGTAAATCAGCGGTTGTACTTTGGCAATTACTATTTTGCATGGCAAAGATAAACTCCACCACCTTCGCATGCTGGCATTTATGCCTATCCCTTATTTTCGTTCACTTCTGTTAGCTTGGGCAACTTTGCTCCTGTGTGTGTGTTATGATCCAAACCCTTGGCTTACCATGTGCTCGGCTCCATGGCACCAGTCGTGCAAGGTGGGTAATATACAGTTGGAAATTGATGAGAAATTTATCATTTCTGCCATAGGGTTACCTGCTACAGGCCAACGTCGGTTCAAAAATTGTAAGTTCGAGGAGGTCCCATGGACACTGTTGTTCCTCTCGGGCAAACTCACCTCTTGTGACAGAGGTATTCCAATATTTGCACTTAAACCAAGATGGAATGATACTTTGATGGTAATCAAACAGTTCGTGACATGTGAAGGTTGGTACGGGCTTGTGTTTCTCTACCACCTACGTTTGCTTATGAATTTCATGGGATACTCGTTGAATATGCCCTTTTACTTTCAGCGTAGCCTATATAAAATGTCAAAAAGGTTTAAACGACAGAAGGCTGACAACAGCCTGTTCCACCATGGACTTATCAAACTTATCATTGTTTATCATTTGAGTTTTCATGGGGATAGTTGGAGTGATTTTGTCTCTTGAAATGGTTTCGATGGCTCGGACCCTATACAGGTTGACAAGCCTATGTTGAATGAAACCAAGGCCGAGCTGCCTGTGCCCTTCCATGTCCTACTACCTAAACCCTCGGCCGACTCTGGTGTTGACTTACCCGATGTTGTTATTGAGAAAATTGAGACTATTAAAAGACCTGTGAGCAAAAAGCCCAAGGCAAACCCTACTGCTAACACTAAGGGTAAAAAGAACACTCGTTTGATTTCATGGATGGCTAGGAACAAACCTAAACCCTCTGCTGAGTCAAAGCCTATCGTCCTAAGTGAGGATTCTAATTCTGACGTAGAACGTTTTTTAGCCAGCGAGTACCCTTACTCACAGGATTTATGTCCCGAGCCACCTTATGATTTCGTGTCAAACGTTCCCCCCTACCTAAAGAATGACCCTAGCTACCCTGGTATTAAATTGCCTCGTGAAACCCTCAACCATTTGACCAAACCCTCGCTTGCTCTTTCAAAACCCACATAGTCATCCTGTGACCAATGCGATTTATGGTTGGAACGATACTACATTGATGTTCCCATACTCCAATCGAAAATTCAATCGCTGGAAGATCAAATTGTATTGTTAACCAGTCAAAGAAACCAGCTCCATGCAACTAATAAAAAGAAAAAGACAACCGACTCCATCCTTTTCAAAAACGTTGAATCAGCCATAGTCGTTGTCAATTCCAAATTGGTATAATCAAGCCGTTTCATCGCTATACAGGTATGAAAATTTGATATCATTTTTGTTTTGTGAATAATCAAGGTTAATATAATGATTTGAATTCTATTTTTAAATAGCTCAGTCACTCATCCAAATGCCTCTGTCATTCGGTGATCATCCTGTACATGGTTTCATTTTGCTAAAAATAAAAGGAATTTCAATTTGATATACGATTTTCTCATAGATTTTTATTGGATTTGAATGGTTTTCGTTTGGATTTCATTTGATAAGTTTGTCTGATTGAAGTAATGAAACTAATGGTGTGTTTTCAATTCAATTCATTTTGTATCCACTCTAAACAGGAAGTTTTCATGCTCAATTTAGAATACGATTATGCTTGGATTCGATCTCGTATGATGTGATTGGTAAATGATCTCGGGAGTGTAGTTGTTATGATATGTTGTGTCATGATTTTCCAAATCAGGAGTACCACTCTCTTGAATTTAATTTGGAAAGCACTACTATGTTTTTATAAAAACAATGATCTCATTAAACCTATGCAAATATGCCTGAATCATGGAACGATTATGATTTGCAATGACTATGCTAAACCCAGTCGATTGATTCGCTTGATTGGATTGTTGTTAGTTCGATCATTTTTAGGAATTGGATCCTGATTGGAATTGTTGATTTGTTTGATTTTAAATGTGTAACATGAATTGGTCAAACCTGGTTATAATTCATTTGATTGGAACAATTTTGATCAAAGACAATCAATCTTGTTTGCCCAATTTTCAATGACAAATTATGAATTCTGTTGCTATAAATCGATCGTGTTACAACTTTATTTGAATTGATTTTCGTGCCATCTCGAGTTAATCTACTTGTGGCATGAGTCGTTTTCTATATCAAAACAGTTATTATGATTTGAAAATGATCATGTCCAATTCATATTTCCTGTTGACAAGGCAACGTAACAGTTGCTTGCCATTTGTTTTGATTATGTTGAATTCGATTTGTTATGAAACGATCTCATTGTTGTTCCATATGATTTTGTCACCCAACTTTCAGGTAACAAACAAAACAGAGTATGCCTATCTCTATAGTCACTTAATTGATTTGGATCCTGTTTGATTTCGAATGTTATAACAAACTCAAATTAAATGATTCGTTTTCAAATGGCTATTGGATGTCAATTAAATGGACTTCTTTAAAAGATTTTCGATTAATTTCAATGCTAATTCTGTATCTTATTTAGACTAGCTATAGAATCGCATGATTCTGTAGCTAGTCTATAGAATTAGATTTTTATCATTTTATTAATAAACGATCCTTCTAACTTGTTCATTTTTGGTCCTTTTAGGTGAATTTGAATTGCATGGGATTTGATGGATAGTCTAGAGGATATTTGGATGTTTTACTTTTATTTTAGTTTCCTAGTTTAGTTAACTTTGGGATATCTTCCCATATTTTATGTAAACAGTTTTATAACTTCCACAGGGAGGTTCTACCCTGTGGAAAACCTTTAAATACTTATTATTTTGTGTAATAAGGATCATCCTCGCTTGTGGGAGAACCAGGATTATGGATATCTAATACAGATTGAGACAGAAGTTGATGTTCTGCTACAGCTTTCACTTTCATAATATCAATCTTTTGTTTCATGTTTGTGTGTATCAATTTGCATTAGATTAGTGACTACTTTATCTATCATAGTCTTTTGCAAAATGATATGTATTAATTAATGTTTCATCCATATCTGATTTCTTCCATTACTTAAAAATACAACAATTATTTGATTCAGTTTATGAATGACATATTTCTCTTCTTCATCAATTGAATTATTTTGTATAAGCCTTTACATACAGGTTTACCTAATTGTGGAGATTTATAAATCATACGACTGTTGTTATTTTTATGTCTTGTTTGTCCTGTAATCAAACTTGTATAGCACTGCAGCTTATCGTTTACGAGAAGTTTCTGGATTATTCGTTGCAAGTTTCCTCCCTCCGATCTGCTAGCACAGTCATCATACACAGGGCAAATCTGGAGCGTTTCTCCAAGTTAGTTTGTGATTTATTTTCGTTAATTTGTTTAGTATAATTCAAGTAGTTTGATTAGATATATTTGTAGTTTAGATTAGTGATTTAGTTTAGTTAGTTTTCTGTTTTATTTCTGCTCATAAAATATAAAATCAACAAAAACATCTTCCTCTGTCTCAGGGTAGAATATTAATGAGTTTTTTCAGGTTTTAATTAAATCTGTAAATTGTGGATATTGTACATTTTGTGAGTAAGTTATATTGAAGTTAGTAGTTAGATAGTTAATTAGTTAGAGTTAGTATAGTAGTAATTAGTATATTATATATATAGAATAGTTAGGTTAGTTTAGTTTGTTTTAATAATTAGTTTTAGTTTAGTTTGTTTTAGTTAGTTTTAGTTAGATTAGTTAGTTTAGATTAGTTTTATCTTGTTTTCTTAGGACCTTAGATCGGCTAACGGAGCCGCTAAACCCATCAGGGTGGTTCATCCCAAACGGCTTGGGTTATTAGACAACCCCGGACCGGTTCCACTCTGTCAGTTGACGGACGGTCGATTTTGCACGTCAACAATGTCATAAGGCGTTATAAATGTTGAATTATGATGTACAGAAAATACTGACAATTGGTTGATCGTATGCAATATATGATCATTGCAGGAAAGATGGTATTTAGAATGGTGCTTGCTGAAATCTATAAGGAAAACTATATTCTATTATTCCAAGAAGGATGCAAAAAAAAAATAAAAAATTATGGAATAAAATTTCATATTTTGGGAAAACGTTGAATTCCTTATGAAATTAATTGGATTTCTAAAATGGGATTTTTATAATTTTCTCTCATGATAATTGCATGTGTATGATGTAGATGAGATGATAGTGATTAAAGTTGGAACTCATGGAGCCACGGTGCTCTCATACTTCTTGTCCAACTTGTGTTGGAGCCCTGGAAGGGAAGTTGAGCAGCTGATGAACTATTGAACAGTGAAGGTTCATACTACCTTGGGTTGTACTAGCATGTGAGGAAGAGAGACTATTGGTTGGAGTGTTTTTGAGGTTTGGTACCTTGGCCTATACTATGCAGATATTGATTGTGGGTCATGGCTATCTTGGGAAGCCATTTCCATGATGGAGTCATAGCCATGCTTGGGAATGGTAGGTTGTTGCAAATTTATCAACAATGAGATCTAAGGCTGGTGGAACGTCATGTATCTACAACCAGTTGTTACTTCAATGAAGTTTAATTCAATCATGTAATAAGGAACAATGAGATGATTTATTTCATGAAGGAGTTCTATGGAATAAAGTAATTGACTTCTAGTTGTAGTATGAGTATGAAAATTGGTGCTGGAAAGTAGAGTACTAGATGGATAACAAGATTCCATTAGCTAAATCTTGGATATTTTAATACTTTGAATGGTACATGGTATATAATGCAATGAGGACAGTGCATAAATAAGGGGAGGGGATTGTAATATCCCTAGGTCAAACCCCAACTGTAAATGTAATAATGTAATTAAGTTGGTGAGTTGTTTTATATCTTTTTGGCATGCAATTTTCATGGCTTAGTGCGTGCATGTACTGCACAGTAAAAATATGGAATGGGTGCATTCCAGGATACTGTGCGCAACAATTTAAGTGCGCGTGATTTTGAGGCCAAGGACCCTTTTGTGTATATGCTGCATTTTATAGGCTGGTAAGCCAGTTATTATAATCTAGCATATTTATGTTGTGATTAGGTCAGAGATCCTAGATGTTAAAGGCTAGTGGGCCTATTTTGTATATGTCTCATAATTAATATAAAATACATTGTTGCACATAGACCGACCAAAATAAAAGAGGGGGGAACTAAACTCCACTAGTTAGGGAAAGGGAGGGGCCTAAAGTTAAGGAAAAGGGGCTAAGATACGGAGCTTAAGCCAAAAAGGAATATTATATTAATATTTCTTAAATCATAAAGTATGGATAATTATTTTATCCTAACTTCTAAAGTTGGGGACAAGTGGGCCAAACTAACTCCCAACATGACAAGTGTCAAGTTTGGGACATGCATACATATTGTGGGGACTTAGTTCATTTTCCCATATTTTCCATCATTCCTTCCATTACGCATTCATCCATTCATCCATACTATGATCTTTCACTCACGCAGTCAATTATCCTCCATATTTCATGTCATTGTACCTGAACCTATATCCATAGCCATATATGTTCATGTAGTTGGTTAGATTGGGAGATGGAATGAAGAAGTGGGTTGTCAAGCCCGTGGGATACTTAAGAAGAGGGTTTTCAGGCTCATGAGATATTGAAGAGGAGGGTTGTCAGGCCCATGAGAAATTTCTCTTTGGGTGAGAGAATTGTTGGGAATTGATTTCCTGAAGGTGCTAAACTACAACTACAGGTCTATGAGAATTCTTGTCCGGCTTGTTGCTGAAGCCCTAGAAGGGAAGTGGGGTAGTAGAAGGACTATTGAGAAGAAAAGGGGCACACTTCTTGGGGTGGGACAAGCATGTGGGGAATGAGGGACTATAGGCTGTTAGTTTGAGTTGGCACTTGTGACAGAGTCTTTCCTGCTGTCTACGAACCATTAGCCTGGTTAGGAATCCCTTTACCCAGGTGGAGTTTAGTCCCAGCTTGGGGGTGACCCATTGCTGAGAGTGATGAGTAGTGTGGTCCAAGGCTGAGAGGTTCCTGGGAGGTCTACACGTAGTTGGTGATATTATTAGCAAGATAAGTGCCGACTATGTGATAAATTTACACGTTGCATTATTATTTTCATGGTTATTTTTATGGATTTATCATGTGTATGATTTATATCTGAGTTTATATTTATGGATATTTCCTTTATATTCTACATGTATATGTTTATTTTTATTTCAGTTTGAATCCATGCATTTAAAGATGTATTTGGTTGTTTATGTTATATATATATATGTGTGTGTGTGTGTGTGTGTGTGTGTGTGTGTGTGTGTGTGTGTGTGTGTGTGTGTGTGTGTTTCCACAAGAGTTATGTGTGTATATATTTGAATTGCATGTAGTTCAAAAACTTTATGTGGCATAGCTCAGTTGGATATTGGGTATGTTACAGTATGTTCCACAGAGAGAATGAAAGAGTTCTCTGGCGTAGCGTGGCCTAGCAAGGATGGTCGAGGATGTTACAATATGGTATCAAAGCTAGGTAAAGTGTTTGAGTAGTGGAATTTCCCGACCTATTGGTGGTCGGGGATGTTACAGTTTCTAATAGCATTATAGTACAATAACTTGGTTATATAAAATTGGGTTTGAAACACTTCATTTTATCTCTCATTCATGTCAAGTTAAGTAGAGATATCCTTTGATCAGTAGGTTCTTTCAAGATATATTTTGCAACTCTTTCCATTTAATCATATTGCAGGTTTCTTTGCATTATTGTTGTATCATTTTCTAGATTTCATCCAACAGGATGTGAGGCTACATCTCAAACTAGATGACCACATTTGGTAAAATCATGTCCATAGTACATGCCCCATACCTAACATTTGGTTTCATTATATATTTTCTCATTAAATCCTTACTCAATTTCTTAACCATTTCTTCATTTTTGTAGCTACTATTAATCAATATTGGAAAAATGGAGTCATTGATTTCCTCGTGATATTTTTGCTATTTCACACACCACTTCTTTTCATAATTGTTAGCCTAGCCCTCTGGCTTGCAACCTATAAATGTGCATCTTAAATGCAATCCAAAATCTTTTTTTGAAGGACCTAATAAATAGTTTTATTTAGTTGTTGAAGGTAGCGTAAACAAAATAATAGAATGGTCAATGAGAGTTGAGAATTTGAGGACTAAGTGCTTGCTACATTTCATTCCCAAAAATGGTTTACTTATATCCGAAACAAGAATTGCATTCCATTTATACAAGACCATTTCCCACGACAACATTACATTTAAATCCAATTTTTATTCCATAACCATGGCTCTAAAGGATCTTTGTTGATAACATTCATAACATTAATCACTTATCAAAAGGATCCTTTTTGATAGCATTCATAACATTATTGATTAATGATTATCCATGTTTTCTCTAAATGCTCATTCTGCTTGACAATTAGAAGTTGGATGTCACCTTGACTCTCCTCTATTCTAGATTCATACATTTATTTTGTTGTATGTAATGGGAATAACGATGGACACAAGATGTTGCATGCATTATGTTTGATTATGGTGTTGGAATATTTTATTTGGTTCTTAGCAAGACTCGTGTCATTGACAAGTTGAGGAACCTCACCAAGTCAGCATGGATTAAATTCTTGCTACATTTAATTCCAAACAATGGTCTACTAATGTATCCAAACAAACAATAATTGCTTTACATTTCTACAAGACCGTTGCTGACAACACCATCAAATTCAAATCCTATTTGTATTGGATAACCATGTATCTAATTACCTTTCTATAGAGCTAATTAATCTAGAAATGTGGGCATCACACTAACCACGATGATTGAGTTGGATTTCATTCCTAGCATAACCTGCATTTCATTGAAGAATGTTTTGATTTCATGGGAATGGTGAGTCTATGAATAACCAACAATATTTCCATTCAGTAGATATGCTTACCTTTTTCCAGATCTATTAAATATGCACATGTAGAAAGAACACCAACTATGGTGATTGAGTTGGATTTTATGCCTAGGGCTTATGTTTTGTTGAAGAATATCAAGGCTTCATGGGGACCTAATGATTTCATTCCAATCAAAGAATGATAAGGCTTCACGAAGATGGAAAATATTTGAATAACCAATCATGACTACCACAACATCTTGTTTAGGTATTATTTTGAACAATTAGTGGGAAATGCTAAACCCCCACATGCACTTCTTACTTTTTTCTAGAGCCAAATTCCATAATAAATGCCCTTCTTATTTCTTAACCATGGATGTAATATTCCATGACTATCAATTTAGATAATATATAGTATAACAATTTTTATTCCCGTGTTGGAACCTTTTATTTGGTTTATAGAAAGGCTCATGTCATTGACAAGTCTAGGAACCCTCTCCAAGTTACTGACTAAGTATTTTCCGCATTTCATTTTTAACAAGTGTTTATTAATTCTTTCCCAACCGACAATGATTGAATTACATTTATACATTACAATTGCCCACAATAATATTACATGCAAATCCAATTTGCATTGCATAACCATATATGTACTTACCTTGGTTTAAAGCCAATAAATATGCACACGTAGACAAAACATTGACCACAATGTTTGAGTTGGGTTTTATGCTCATGACAACTTACATTTTGTTGAATAATGTTAAGGCTTCATGGGGATGGTGACTTTGTGAATAACCAATAATGATTTCATTCCAATGATCAACTTATTTGGTTCCAAGGCTAGTAAATATGCAATACAACACTAACCATGATTATTGAGTTTGTTTTTATTCCTAAGACATGCATTTCATTGAAGAATGTCAAGGATTTGGGACCCAATGATTCCATTGCAATTGAAGAATGTTAAGTCTTAACAAGGATTTCCAATCTGGGAATAAATTTCAGTGATTGCAGTCCATGACCCAATATCCAATTTATCCATCTTTTGAACAATTTGTGGGCAATGCTAAAATCCCCACATGAACTTATCACCTTGTTCCGAAGCCAGATTCCATAACCAAATACAAATGTTATAGCATAACCACAAATGTAAGATTCCATCCATATTAATTTAGATCAAATATAGTGGAAAGAGTTTTGAATATGGTGTTAAATATTACATTTGGTTATTAGCATGAATCATGTGAATGATGAGTCGAGGAACCTCACCAACTCAAAATGGATTAAGTGCTTGTTACATATCAATACTAGTAACGGTTTACTAATTCTATAATAATTATTAATTATTTCATTGCATTTCTACAACATCACTACCCACAAAAACATTACATTTAAATCCAATTGTTATTGCATAACCATGGATCAATTTACCTTATTCTAAACATAATAAATTTACACATGTAGGTAGAACACTAGCGACAATTAAGTTGGGTTTATGCCTAGGAAAACTTACATTTCATTGAAGAATATCAAAGCTTCATGGGGATTCCTGGCATGGGAATAACTAGCAATAATTGAATTGCATCAACCTACTTACCTTATTCTAGAGCCAATAAATCAACACGTGTAGGTAGAACACTGGCCAAGATGATTACGTTAGGGCTTCTTTCCATGACTTACATTTCGTTGAATAATGTCAAGATGTCACGGGGACCCAATGATTGAATTCCAATTTAAGAATGTCAAGGCTTCATGGGAATGATTAATCTAGTAATAACCAACAATGATTTCATTCCATGACCCAACATACCATTTAGGAATTCCTTTGAACAATCAATGGGAAATTTTAAAATCCCCACATGAACTTCTTGTCTTGTTCCAAAGTGAATTTCCATAACAAAATTGCACTTATTATTGCACAACCATGGATATTATATTCCATGAGTATTAGTTTATATCAGATATAGTGAAGCGGATTTTGATTATGGTGTTGGAATCTTGAATTTGGTTCCGAATCCATTTTTTAGTCCATAGACATGGGTTTTCTTACCTTGTACTAGAGTCAATAAATTTGAGCATGTAGACATATCACTAACCATAGTGATTGAGTTGGGTTTTATTCCTAGACAATTTGGATTTCACTAAGAATTCCAACACTTCACTAGGATGGTGAATCTAAGAATAACCAAATATTATTAAATTCCATGGACCTGCTTACCTCACTCAAGAGTTGACCTAAAAATAAACTATATAGCTTACCTACAAAAGATAAATTAATAAAATTCCAAATAAATAATTATTACATCATTTTTTTCTAGGTTACAAATCCCAAGGAATCATCAGAGACATAATATACCATTGTTTCTCCCTTCTTATTAGACTTGCAACTATTAATGGTTCCTAACTCTATGATTGAAATACCCTATTTTTGCAACAAAAGTACTCTAAAATAAAATAAATAAATATCATTCAAGAAAAGTAAACTACAACTACAACATACA
>SNQJ01S0041923.1:34370-80251 GCA_010110895.2 Picea sitchensis
TTCAAAAATAGGGATGGTGAAGCTCCTATATGCTTGGGGGTTCATTTTAATTACAAACTGTTATTTGGAACACTGTGATCCATAAGTGATCATAGTCTCCTAAAACAAATTTAACATGATAAGAAAACATAATTCAATTTCTTATCAAACCTTGAACCATGTGGGCATCATGGCTCTATTTTCATAGTACAATATTAGATCGGTTGAAGGTTGACATACTGATCAATTCCTCTAGACAAATATAAGCACAAACTGTTGCAACATCCTAGACTTGAATGCATAGATGCCACTAGACATGAATAGTACCTTGTCCTCAATAACAACAAGTTGCCATATTCTTCATTGTTTCCATAACTGTTCGGTATCTTCCTCAACTTGTCATAACTGTGTGAATCCATTTGATACCATGTGAAATAGATTGTGAAATTATTGCTACGAGTTGTGTTAGCAAGGTTTATTTAGACATATATATTATCACAACATCCTTCATCATTCATTGAAACACAAGTAATTTTGCAACCTTCCCTAAATTTAATCATGCTAACAAGAAAGAAACCTAAATTGCAATCCTTCTTCCCTTGTGATATATACACAACAAAGTAGTGATGATAATAAGGATTGGGGTTTAAAGTAGGTTCTTTTGATAGAAAAAGAGATAGCTATATGTGGAAAAAATATGTCATTTCCTGAGCCCATCATCTCCCCTCAACCAAAAGTGTTGCATGTTGCCATGCAACCTACTATTTTTGCTCAAGACCACCAGAGTGAAGATCTTCCCAATTGAAGGTTGGATGCCCAAATTCATTGCACCATAAAATCCAAGCGCTCTATCTACTTGAGATGATTGCATAACTTCTTCTCATTCTACCTACTTGATGGGGGACTTGTAAAAACTAATAGGACACTAAAAAAGGGGAAACTGAAATCCAAGGCCAAACCACCTAACATCATGCATTATTATAGAGTTTATATAAAAATTTCTATGTTGAGGGATCAAATGAAATATGGATAACCCACAAGTTTCCTATTCCTCAAGTAATTAAGGAGTTGTTCCCATATGTCACAGGAAATCAACAATTCTTTCAAGGAATGTGTCTTGCAATTTCTTGGTAATTAGAGATATCATATATTTGATGGTATCTAATGATTTCATAGTATCCAAGGTATCATAACAACCTCTATTAATAAACTATTATAACCGATGGTAGGCAATACTAATACCAAGTGACCAATATTGAATTTCCTTCAATCCTGACATAAAATTATGTATATTTCTTCCACTAAACATGACTAAACATGAATGATGAAAATGCTTGGAGATGGATATCACCAAAATCAGGATTGGGGCTCCATTGAGAACTGTCTTGCAAGTAGAAGTTGAAATGATATAGTTCACACAATAAACTCTAATCAAGAGAATCATGGGATAGAAATATATTGATAAAATATTGAGGTTGTTTGATCTCATATGTTTTTTCTGTTTCCAGGTATCAAAGCCTAAAGGCAGTCCATATTTCATGTAAAAATATGGGGTAAACGCGTGATTATGACCTATAAGTTAGGGCCTCTAATTCTAATTTATAGGTCTGTTGCCTTTGGTTTTGTGCCTACATCAACTATGCTTTACACTCTTTAAAATTTGGCTTCCACTTCTCCCAAACTAAATATGTTAAGAAACATTTTTTCATCAGTTTCTCAATCACTTCCTAATGGCTCTCCTTTATGATCCCAAGATAAAATAGCTCATATTTATCTCTCCATCCAAGTAGGTTGTGTTTTAGTTGGATACATGCATATGTATTTACCATGATGCCATCCAATACATTATTGATTATTTGATGAACTAGTGTCATACATTCTTCCTAGAGTAGGCTTCCTAGAGTAGTGTACCCTTGGTCAAAGTCATAGGAAAATTGTAATTAGAATTATGGAAATATAGAAACAAATAATTCCTTTTTATTTTTTTGTTCAAAAGATCAACATATATGAGAAAAGAAATAAACAGATCTAAATTAAATTATAAGTATAAACAAAATTTCTGAGTGAAAATACAAACCTCAAGCCTACCTCCTGATCTAAGAAAGATGTACATGTCACATGTGTGGATGAAAACCTTTATAATATGCTCAGAAATAGTTTTAGGTTCATGGATCAAACCTATAGGGTTTGATCTCTGTCATAAGGACATAGGAATAGTTTTTCCAAGGTATATACCATCACAAGAAAACTTCAACAAACAAAACTTAGATCTAAAATTTTTACACCAAATGGGGAGGCTCCACCAACAAACTCAGATCTAAAACTGTTACATCAAATGGAGAGGTTCCACCTACAAAACTCAGATTTAAAATGGTTACATCAAATAGAGAGGCCACACCAACAAACAAATCTTAGATCTAAAATTGTTACATCAAATGGAGAGGCCGCACCAACAAAATAAAAATCAGATATGAAAAGATAGTCCAAAAAGGAGGTTCCATCATCATCAAGAGAGAACAAATGAGGTAGCCACAACAAATAGGAGAGTGATGAGTGAGTGAGTGTGAGTTCGATAGAATTCTAGAGGGTAGGGTCTTATTTATAGTTAGGGAGAGGGGTTAGGGAAATTTAAAATTACAATTAAATATTGACATTTAATTAATATAAATATTAATTAAAATGTCAATTAATATTAGTATTAATTATAAAAACCCTAAACACATATAGAACCCCAATCACATAAATAAAACCTCAATCACATAAAAAAATAATCTAAAATTGTTACACTAAATGGGGAGGCTGCACCAACAAACTCAGAGATGAAACTGTTACATCAAATGGAGAGGTTGCACCAACAAAACTCATATCTAAAATTTACATCAAATAGAGAGGCTGCAACAACAAACAAAACTCAGATCTAAAACTATTACATCAAATGGAGAGGTCACACCAACAAAAAAAAACTTAGATCTAAAAAGATAGTCCCAAAAGGAGGCCACACCATCATCAAGAAAGAACAACTCAGGTAGCTGCAACAAATAGGAGAGTGAGGAGTGAGTGAGTGTGAGTGTAATAGAATGTTAGAGGGTAAGGTATTATTTATAGTTAGGGAGAGGGGTTGGGGAAATTTAAAATTATGATTAAATATTTACATTTAATTAGTATAAATATTAATTAAAATGTCAATTAATATTAATATTAATTATAAAAACCCTAAACACATATAAAACCCCAATGACATAAATAAAACCTCAATCACATAAAACAACAAGGGGGTACCTTTTAAGATAAATTCAAAGGGGGTCCATAATGGGAAAACATGTCCACATGAGTCTCATAATGGAATATAAACTGTATCATCACTGCATAAGCGGGCCCATCAACAATGTGGTCATGTCTGTCTTCATAGACAATCCTAGATCTCATGGACCATCCCAAGAGAGAGGAAGAGGATCACACATCAACACATCTTGGTATTACACCAAGATCTACCTAGTCAAAGGCTAGGTTGCCCCCGAACACATATGGGGGCCCCATAACACATCTAGGGTCTTATCCACCAAGGCACAATACCAAGGATCAACCCATGCATTAGGCAAGAGTTCTCTGGAACACATCCAAGGGCCCTAGAACACATCTAGGGTCTTATATCAACCACCAAGGAATACATCCAAGGATCAATCCAAGGATTGAGAAAGGATTCCCTAGAACACATCCAGGGTCCCTAGACACATCTAGGGACTTATATAAACCACCAAGGATCAATACAAGCACTCAGAAATGATGATCCCTTAGGAACTGTACCATTTGTATGACATTTTCTTCCCAGAAGGAAGTGAGAAGATGCCTAAAGTTCACAATGATGGATCTAATCTACTTTGGGTTTCCCTCAAAGATAGTTTGCTAAAGACCAGTTGACACTTATCATTAGCTAATTCAATACATCTTGATACATTTTTATACAAGAATGATGTTAAGGAAAGTATTTTTTATCTTAAGATTGTTTCGGTGGAAGCTCTAATTTTTGCAACCACATCATAACCCAAAAACTCACTCCCTTTGACCTAAGTTGTCCTCTAGTTTATGATGGTTATATTGAGTCTTTCACTAAAGAGAGGATATTCTATAACCATGTTATTCTAATTGAGATAAATATTTATACTACTTAGCTTCCATCTTGTACCAAAGGAGAAAAAATGTACTGTTGCATAAAGGAGGACCGTTTGGAGGTGGAGAGATAGTGAGATTGCAATGAACCATTTGGAGGCCCAAACATCATGAGATTGTAGTACACCCGAGTTGAAATGACTGTTTGAGGTGGAAATATGTGAGATTGCAATGCACCCTTTGGAGTGTCAAATCAGATCATATTATGATTAGGGTTATATTCTATATTTTCTGGGAAGGGGTGGAGATCATGAAATGCATTGCAAAGAGAACATCATTTGCATTCATTTTTCCTTTAATTGAACTGTTCAGGTATCAACTCAAAGAAAAATAGTTTTAATCAATTTTGGAGAGCTAGGGATTATGATGTCCAAAATGAACAAAAGTGATCTTTACCAGGTGGCATGCATACATCTCAAGTACATCCAAAATTCCTCCATTCTAATGTGACTTCCCACAGCTCAGATTTTGGAGATATTTCAGAGTTACTTGATAATGTAGTTCAATATTTTCAAAATTGTGAAACTTTTTCCATTGTGGAAAAACTTCATGTTGGCACAGGGGCAGACCTAGGGTTCAATGCTACAATAGCGCACCAACAAAACCCTAACTATCATCCCTTTAGGAAACACCTGCGAAGCAGATGAAGTCTCACCTGAGACAGAGGTAGGGGTGGTTGTACGACTCAGGTGTCTGCAACCTTAGTTGGGACACAAAACTATGATTATAATACTTGATAGAGAACTTAAAAATGTTAGTTCATCATCATTTAACCAATATTTACTCTACAGATAAAATAGATCATCAAAGCATTCGCCCATATCTAATGTATTTAAGCACTTAGCATAAATAAATGGATAAGATATAACAGATTCAAGAACTAAGCACATTCACCTATGTCAGATCTAGCATCTAGATTCATAATAAGCACAAAGCATAAACAAATCTATCTATCTATCTCAAGCACCTAGAAAATAAAGACATAAACACATCAGAACATCACACATAGAAAAATAACATAGTATTTACATGGTTCAACCCCATGTTGGGGCTACGTCCACCAACTCTTCTTATTTATTAGCTTCAATTAGTCGTCTACATGCATAGAGCCACAAAAACCCTATTCCACATAAGACAGGAGATCTATGCACATCTCCCCAGATCTTCCTTCCCTGAGCTAGGTCTAGTACAAATCCTTTCATAGTCTGTTACAACCACTTGCACTTAGCTCTACAAGTTTCTCACAATATGCACAGAGAATCTACAAACCATACTTGCAATTATCACTTAACTTATCAGCCTCTCTACTTATGTTACCTAGCTACTTATTTATACTTAAAAAAATAGGCCTAAACATGGGTAAACCCATGGGCTAACATCCCATACCCATTACATAGTCCAAAATCCCAAAAAGGATCCATAAAGGGGTTGAGATCCCATTATCTTTGCTTTGTATTGCTGAGATCCATGTTTAATAGGCTGTCAAAGTCCCAAAATAGGTCAAACTTGACCAAGGATCTCCCAAAACTTGTTCAAGGGCCAAAAGGCCCCCAACACTCACATGTGACATGTCCTGAGTCACTATGGTCCAACTAATTAAGTTTTGAATGCCTTGAGCTGGGCTCGAGCTACTTCGACTTGTTATTGTGCCATGGCCTCTTGTTCAACGAACTCTTGGATGAATCCATCATTGATAGGTCACTCTAGACGTTGTTTATATGTAGTGACAACCTGCTCTATCTCTACTCCTTGGCCTTCTACCTCTTTAAACAATTGATATGCCTTTTCTTGTACAGGTTGGAGCCTCTAAGTTACTTCCATAACTCTACTCTGGATAGTGTAGATCTATTGCTGGGAGGTCCGCTTCTCTTGGGATTTCTTCATTCTTTCCACTGCTGACAGGGGCTTCAATTGCACCCGTATCTTTTCGGCTTGATACTTCACCTCTTGGAGTTGCAACTCTAGTGCCTTCAATTTGGGGTTCTCTGTGAGTTTTTCATAGGTATGGGCACTATGATCAATGAGTTTCTTGCATTCTCGAGTAAGATCCTTTATTCTTTGAACTGCACTCCTGGTGGTTTCTTCTCTTTGGTCTCTTACATCTTGTGGGGTCTCAGGTACAGTGTGTAGATCCAAATCTACTATGTGTTGTTGTAGCTATTGAATGGATTCTACGAGTTGGTTCACCTACTGTGTAGCTCGATCTTCTACCTTGATTTCTAAGACTTTCATAGAGAGAAGTGCTCTATTGACCGCTTCTTTTACTTCGATTTGCTCTGCAAGAAACTATTCCTTTTCTTGTTGTAGCTACTCTTTTTATTCATCAAACTTCTCTTGTAGAGCAAGATTTTTCTGTTCTGCACCACTACATTTCTCTACGAGTACTCCTTGTAATTGTGTCAAATCTTGGGTGGATTTCTCTATTTCTTCCTATGCTCATCAAAGGCGATCTTCTACTGTATCGGCTAGGAAGTGGATTTGGGTTGGCTCATCTCCCAATTCTGGTTCTTCCAGTGCAATGAAGACTGTGCGGATAGACTGTAGGGCCTACTGCACCCCTGGGAGTTTAGTCTCAATTCGATCATACATATCCTCTTTCTTTTCTTCTTGTTTCTCTGCTATTTCTGGTGAAGCATCTTGCAAGGCTTCTATGAGGAATTCAAAGTCATCGGAGGTGAGGATAGTATGCAACGTGGTCATGGTGGCCTTCGATTTCTTCTGGGAGGAAGGATTTGGAGGTGAACCTTTCCTCTTCTTTAGGGGATCAACTTCGTCTCATTGATTCTATTCAACTTCTTTGTCGGCTAAATCTTCTCCATCACCTCCTTGCTCTGGTGATATGGAAGAGGTTTTGACAGATGCATTATCTAATTCTTGAACTTCTTGGGTATTCTTTGTCCTACTGGGTCCAAGTGTATCCTATGTAGTTTCTGGGATATCGATGTCAGATATCTCTGTAGGGTCTACTGGAATAAGAAGGTCCTTCAACCAATCCTTAGTGATATCCTCCAAGTCCTCCTTCACCAGCTTATAGTAGGATTGAAGTTGTTGCTTGTATTTATCAGTGCACGCTATGATGTAAATAAAATGTCGAAGTGCAACTTCATCAGAGGCCTGAACCAGTGTAGAGTGTTTGGAGTCATGTGAGGCTCAGGCTGTATGGGTATCTTTAGTTGATTGTAGTAGGTATGAAAAACAACATTTGAGTGTCATTGTTTACTCATGTCTCTTGAATACCACAGTGTACTGAACTGTGCGTCCAACGGTTCAAATGACTCGATGTCCAAGAAGGTCTCACCTTCCATCATCTCCTAGGAAATAAAATCTATACGGATCAAGAGCCAGCTGAAATGAAATTCATATTCTTGATCCTATCCTTCTCTGTAGTCGAGTTCCAACTGGTTCACCAAGTACTTCGCCCAGTTCATTTGAAGGCCTTCCATGCACTTCCTTGCGAGGTCGACTACAAAACCAGTCACTTGGGTAGGTTAGTTATTTCTTACTAACTTCTCTGCAATCAACTAACAAGTGAGGCATATTGCACCAATTTGGATAGAATCTGCATTGTAGCCTCACATTCCCTTATTGACATTGCCATAAGTTTCCTTGATCTTCTGTGCTAGAGCACAATCCATGGATTTTCTGGGGTAAAACTCTTGCGGATCAGGTTCTTGCATACTCAAGCCTATGATCTGATTGATCAGGGTCAGATCAACTGTTATACGATGATTTAGCCACAAATAGCCGCCATGGTAATAAGAAAGAAATATCTTGACAGAGACATTGACTTCCTCATGTCTACCAAAGTGGTGAAACTTCATGACGTTCAACAGGGTGGAATGCGCGAGGTTCATAGTCCAGGACTAGGGGATTATCTTCAAATTCTTCCCCTAAGTTTTGGTTAGGTAATTATGTGGGGTGAGCATGTTATAGACTTTGTGATATTTGAGGTTGAAGTCGCTAAACTTCAACACTGCAATCTTATCTTGGTCTGCTTGAGCTACACGTATCCCCTTTGGGAGGTATGTCATAACCAAGGTGTAATCGAAATCTCTGAGCACACTGTCACGATTTACTGTGCCACTCAGAGGTGGAATATAGGTGGGTAATATGGTCGGGATAAATTTGGAATTCACTATATCATCCTTGTGCTTGGTTTTCTTTTCATCTGATAGTCAGGATGGTCTGGCTCCATGAGAATTGAATGGAAAGGCTGGCATTCCTCTCATCGACAATGCTTGTACACCTGTAGACATTGACATGACTCTTTCAGTCATGACGTCAATAAAAAATTATTCAACATCTTTCTTTGCAGTGCTCAACTCGTCCAATATACATGCTCAGGGTTAACAATCTTGGGTTTGAAGGGTAACTTAGACATAGTAATTTGATAGAGAGCAAGAGTGCGATGATCACGGTGAAAAATAAACTTAGTCTGTGGGCTCAAACTCTTAGTTGGAAAAAGTGTTCTCGATTCATGGCACAATGGGATAAATAGATAACTTGACAACAGATCTCTTGCAATGGGCTAGAAGCCTTCATTAACTTTGTTATGTTTTTTACGGCGTGGTCCCAACGGTTGGATGGGGAGTTGTCTATCCATAAATGTCTTTCTACCTGTTCAAAGCATTAGTCTAACAGTTATAATGTCCCCAATGTCTATATTGCTTCACCATGGTGAAGTGCCATGTGTCGTTGTTCTGATATCCCGACGGAGCTCCAATTTTGCAAATTTTCCTTCTGTGAGGTTCCTTCTAGAACCTTCTACAACTTGTTGATCTTAGCTCTCTTCTTACTTAGCTTTCTAGCCTTCTTTCCAATGAGCTTCATCTCGATATTCCTTTTTTCGTTCTGATTCTTATCTTGTTTTGGTATAGTTACTTCACGTTGTTGAGATTCTTTCCTAAGATTCGAGGGTGATCCTTCTTCTTTATCTGGAATAGGTAATTCAATATTCTATGGGTCCTCTAGTGTTCTTGAAACTTTGACATATGGGTCTCTGGTGTTAAATATCTTCAATCTGTTCTTTTGTTCTTCAATCAAGTGTGCAATCCTTCTAGTCCTGAATTCTTTTAACTCTTTCTTGTTCTACTCTAAAACTTTTTATTCTTCTTGCCAGAATCTTCTTGCCTTCTGGTTTGATCTCTTTCAATCCAAGGTTTTCATAGTAGCATGGTAAATGGGGCATTGTTCTTAATAAATTTAACAATATCGAAATCTTCCTTTGTCGAAGTTCCATTGGCATTCATAGGTATCTAGGTGAGCTTTCCACATAGGTTTATCATCTTTCCTTTGAATAGTCCTATTCCTCCTAATGAAGGAATCATAGAAGGCCTCCCTATAGCTTCCCAAGTTCTCTCTGTCATGATATTCACCTGTATTTCCTCATCTAGAACATAGTCAATGTCGAAGTCTCCTATTCTTGCTTCAAGGCATTCTTTTTCTTTGAAAATCTTTGATAATCTGACATGTCAGTGGTCATTCAGGGTTTCTTTCATCTGTAGCAATACTTTCTCTGATTCTTTCTTGGATTCTTTCATAATATTAGTTTTTGGATCTTCCCTAGGGCTTTCTTGGTTCATATTCATTTCTTCAAGATTAGGAATCATTCTAGGACAATCCAATACTTCATGGTCCATAGATTTACAACAAAGACAACTAGCTATTCTCCTAGGGCTTTCCTTAGCAAGATGTCTCGTTCTTCTGCAAATGTAATAGAGGGTTAATCCTCTCTTTTTTTAAAATGATCCCCAGCCTTTCCTGTACCGTGTGATAGGATCATGGTAGCTAACTTGCAAACATTTCTTTCTAGGATCCTGCATACACTTATTAGTCCAAGCATTCATTCTATGCATAGGTATAACATATTTTTCACTCTTCTTATCATATCTACTCATATGAAATCTTCTCTCATCTATTAGTTCCCTAGTTTCAAGATAGGATAGAATCTATCAAACATACCTAGATCCATACTATTGAAATACAAATTTTCACTTATCTTACTTCTACAGAGCACAAATCTTTCATATCTTACCTCTTTTCTTCAGATCAAACTTATTTTCCTTAGCACAAAGCTTGTCAAACTAAGTAGATTACTGCACAGTAAAGCAACAGATCTATGTATAGAGATTTCACAATTTTAGGTTGGATCTTTGCACAAAGCTTATTCTTCCTCAGTTCCGATCAATCACAGTTTCAAGTCTCAACAACAGAACCATTTGTTGGCATAGGGGCAGACCCAGGGTTCAATGCTACAACAACGCACCAACAAAACCCTAACTACCGGCACTTTAGGTAACACCTGTGAAGTAGATGAAGTCTCACCTGAGGTAGAGGTAGGGGTGGTTGCATGACTCAGGTGTCTACAACCTTATAAGGGACACAAAACTGTGATTATAATACTTGATAGAGAACTTAGCACCATTAGTTGATCATTATTTAACCAATATCTACTCCGCAGATAAAACAAAGCATTGCAACATTCACCCAAATCTAATGTATTTAAGCACTTAGCATAAATCAATGGATCAGATCTATCAGATTCAAGCACTAAGTACTTTCACCTATGTCATATCTAGCATCCAGATTCATCAGAAGCACAAAGCATAAATAGATCTATCTATCTATCTCAAGCACTTAGAAAATAAAGACATAAACACATAAGAACATCACACAGAGTAGAATAACACAATATTTATGTGGTTCACCCCCACACTGGGGATATTTCCAACAACTCTTCTTATTTATTATCTTCAATCAGTCATCTACATGCCACAAAAACCCTACTCCGCATAGGACAACATATATGCGCACACCTCGCCAGATACTCCTTCCCCGAGCTAGGTCTAGCACAAATCCTTTCATAGTCTATTACAACCACTTGCACTTAGCTCTACAAGTTTCTCACAATATGCACAGAGCATATACAAACCATACTTGCACTTAGCACTTAGATTATCAACCTCACTACTTATGTTACCTAGCTACTTATTTATACTTTGCAAAATAGGCCTAAACATGGATAAACCCATGGGCTGACATCCCATATCCGTTACATAATCCCAAATCCAAAAAAGGACCCAAAAAGGGGCCGAGATCCCATGATCTCTGCTTCATCTTGCACTTCGTCTTTGATAGGTTGTCGAAGTCCCAAAATAGATCAAACTTGACCAAGGATCTCCCAAAACTTGGTCAAGGGAAAACAATTGAGAACCCTAGGGACAATATTCCAACTCTTCTTTTCCAAGATAATGGAGGTGTAATGGATCACAATTGCATGTGGAAATGTATGACATTGGTTTAGGGCTCCTTTATTACACATTTTTTAGGAGAAATATTCACATATGTTAAGGAATTCATTTCTTTATGAATATGATATTGTATATTCCCATCAATAAAGTCCAAAAGAACTCTAGAAAATAATTAGAAACAAAAATTACATGAAGAGTAGATAGGATGTCCTCAACTTGATATTTCTCTCCTCCATCGTGGCCTCTATGGTGTTGAATAAACATTTCCATTAATACAAAGGTGAGGAAAATTTTAAGTACCCCACAATCCCAAAAGTGTACACGGGTGGTTGGGTATGTTACAATTGGTATTAAAGTCAAGATTACAACACTAGGGATTGTATGGGATCAAGGGAAATAATGAAAATGCTTTTGGCTTTTAGCAATCAAAAAAGAATAAGAAAAAAAAATGCTCAAAGCCTTTCCACCTCAAACAATCATTTCAAATTGATTGTATCACAATCTCATGATGTCTCAGCCCCCAAATGGTTCATTGAAATTTCTCTATCTATCGACCTCCAAACGGTCCTTTCATTTTGGGTGCACTGCAATATCATAATATCTAAGCCTCCAAATGGTCATAATGTTGATTTCAATAGGTTCCATTCCTCCAAATATCTTGTCACCAGAAAGAAACTACCATTTTTGGTGGCATGTTTGGAGACATACATTCATGTTAGAATTTATCCATACATTATTGTTATATTTATCCATTGGTTAACCATAAACCTAAATTGATAGATCGATAATATCTAGAGGACATAATCAAAATATTTTACATACCTAAATGGTGAATTTTCAATTTAGCAATTGAACATAAGAATTCATAAAACATTAAACATAAATAGAATTGATGGCTATATAAACTTATATGCTGAAATGAGAAATCACACCCGATCTGATGAACTAGTCAACAATACAGTTGGAATGGTAGGACCCGCATGTTTCTGTTCAATTGTATGAACCTCTATTTGTCTTGATCTTCCCTCAATTGACAAAGAAAGATATTAAAGTACCTTCCAAAATCATTCAACTTCCATAAATATATAAAACATCAATACAAGTAATATTTTTAGAGAATTATTTACTCTAAGATGCATTTTTACGAGAGTGTCATAACATACCTAAATGATCTCCTCTTTGTTTCAAGAGTAATTTTTTGGAGCCACACATCTAATATTTGATCAAATCGCCTCCCTTGATTTGAAGTAGCAGCAACGAAGTAAACATTGACTTTGTTGTTGCTCTATTGGATCGACGAAGGTTTGCTCCAAGATTAAAAGGCTCCAATAAATTATTCTCTACTGAACAGGGCAAACCACGTGAAGGAAAAATCTCTTATGGCCCCTCCCAATGCCCCCTCACATCACTCTCAATTCCCTAATACCCAACATATATATCTATTGAAATATTTATAGCAAAAACAAACATATATACATACCAATGTTCACAATTGTTTACAATGAAACAAAATGTTTCCTTGATCCATTTGGAGTGAGAGGAAAATGGTGAAGATAGATTTTATATTAAATAATTATTAAAATATTCATGTACATCATCATTTAGTACTTTTATCCGGCCTCGTCTTCTTATGTCCATAGTTCCTAATCATTTCATCAATATCCGCGTCTTCGTTCTCTGGGTGCTCTTCAAAATCTGATTGCAATTGTGTCCTCTCACGCAGAGCACACCTAGTCACGGGGTACTCACAATGTAATGGATTCCGATGTGATGAGGAATCACCTACAAAATAAAAAGGTACAAAATTTAAATGGCCAATTTTTAAATATCATTGAACTAGTTCAGTAATATTAAAAAAAACACCTGCAATGTCATTATTTACCTAGTGCACTGGTCGGCACTGTTGGAATGGTTTCCCCAGTATGCTCCTCTTCAACTATATGAGCCTAAAGTACAACATTCATTTCCATTGAGACCACAAACTTTATAAGGACAATCATAAATGTATAAGTAAAAAAAAATAGAAGTACAAAATGTAAAACTACAAAATTATTAAGTATATGATTGAAATGCTAGCGATATTATTATCTTCATGTGCCATTCAGTCCTTAAGCCATCATAGGGATACCCCATGGAAAATTGGGACTGAATGGGATCCTAACCATCTTCAGTTACTGAAACTACTATCAGCACTACTCTCCAATGATATAGTGGATTTCCGTTGGCATGAAATGTTCTCTCCACGGTCAAAACAAAGTTGTAAAATATTAATAATATCCAAAATGATTGCATTATTTTAATAATAAAGGTTAATGGGGATTGAATTTTACCTTTTCTTGCAAAGTGGTTCTTGGTATATTCCCCAAGATTTTCCGGTGTTCAACTAAAAATTTATAGCCATACTTGTAACCAAGATGGAGTTCTTCCTCCATGGTTACATTTCGACACAAGTCCTGCATTGCATAGAGTATGTATTTGTTAATAATTCATTTACAATTACCCTAAACATTTTAAGGAGATACAAATAAGATATTTAGGAACTTATAATTCATATTTTGCCAGCCTAAAGTAGCCTCCTTGGCCTAGCTTGTGTTGGTCACATTTGGCAAGCCTTTATTTTGTGGGGTTTTATGTGTCAGTCAACCTATCATCAAAAGGGATTTCAAGTTTGTTAATATATACCACATTTTATTTACATCTAAAAATTTGAAGGTATTCTATTGAAATTGTAATTTACCTTATAGGACCAAAGGGTGTTTTTACTTCATCTGTCAATTTCTTCTCTTTTGTGTCCTCATTGAGGGCCTTCCACTCACTCTCTGAAATTATTAGAGGACCTCCTTGCAATCATTTTCAAGTTCTTCCTATATGTTTCTCATTATATTTTAAATATTGGCGATTGTGGTAGTGGCCAAGGTTTTATTAAATGTTTCTACACCAAAAAGGCTTTCTACATAATCCATCAATTATTTTTTGAGGTTGGAATTCTAGGAATTCCACCTCTCTCATGTGGTGGGCCCAAAAATCAGAAATGGTTTATTCTCCAAGGACCTATAAAAGTTGTTATTCCCTACACAAAATGATTATATGATTATTAGTTTAAAATTCCCTACACACAAAATGATTATATGATTATTAATTTAAAAATAATAATTTAGATGATTTATATTTGTCTACATAGAGAACATGAAAAAAATAAAATTGTAAAATTACCTAAGAATTTAACTTGATTTAATGGAAGCCCTTACTCGTTGACTGTTAAGGTTCCCTTAAGGGTCCCTATGCTAGTCACATGTATTTCTTTAGAAAAATCAACAACATATTTTGTCAAATCATCGGCCTCATCTTCGTCACCACCTCCAGAGCCTACCTTCCTAGTCGCTTCTTCGGTGTGTGTGTTGTGGCTCCCACCTAATGGTGTGGAAGGTGGAGATCTTAATAGATGTGTCTTTAAAACTATACGAGGGCCCATGTCGGGACCCTGTGGCATCTGTGTAATGTCACTAATATCGATACCATGCATGTCGGTATCAACAGGATCCAAAAATATCTATATAAGAACGAAAACATTTATTCGTTTAGATAATGTAAAAGTAAAAAATCAAGCTTTCATAATTGATATTATGACATAAAAATAAAACCACTTCAAATTATGGTTATTACCTTATATGTATTAATCATTTTCATAAATTCTTTGATCTTTTCTTCGACCTCAAGAGTTTGATCTAGAATATATAACAAGTGAGTTAGTTCCTTGTTTCCTTTATTGATCTTTTTTATAATTAAAACCATAGGGTCGGGGGATTCATACAAATCTCTTTCGCTGAGTGAATCATCATCAGAATCATGTCTCGTCAACTACATATTTGACAAAATAAACAATAATTCAGTTATGTAAAAAAATACAATAACTAATCACCACAAAAAAATAATGCACATTAAATGCAATTCAAAAATTGTTGTTCATTTCCTTGTTCTAAGGCCACTTTGATTTACCATGATCATCCTACCGCATTACATTAAAATTAGAACCGTGATCATTATCATGAGAAATAAATTTAAATTTATGAGAAATTCAAATGTTGATAACAAAAATATGACACACTGAGTACTAAACATACCGAAGGTATTCAAATGGATTAACACCAAAAAGAACATAATGAAAATCATAAAACATGAGATTCATTTCTTACAGGTTGGATAAATTAGTATACGTACTACCCCCATAATAACAACATCTTTATCTATTCGATTCGAATTGTAATCAATCAATAACTCTTCCCCTGAAGCTATTGATTTTATTGCACATACGAATAAATGATTTCCTTCATGCCCCTCACATAAGCAATCGGGTTGCTTATTTGTGGTCATGGATCATGTAGTATTTATAAACCCTGCAATGTTCCCCATTTCTTTTGGCCTTCCATCAATATAGATAATTTCTCCTTTATTTTGATCATTGTCTTTTAGCTATATATAATTTGCAGCCAAGCCATATCTTCACATACGTTTTATACATTGGACTATTCGTATCCAATCTTTGTAGATATAATAAGCTCCGACATACTCCATAAATTCAGTTAACCCATCGTAACATATCTTTATGCAATCCATGGAAAATAGCCCCAAACCATGTAATGACGATGGAGTAATTTGGTATATCCTTTCACTTACATGAAAACCAGTGTTTATTTCAGGAAGATCCCTGGGTACCCACTGTTTCACTGTATGTTTGTACCTCAAGAGAACCTCGATGTCATCTATGCTCTCTTGATCATAATAACATGATCCCCCCTTCGCAAGAAAAAATTCCATGTGTCTATTGAATTTTCTTCTGATCTTCTCACCTATAGTTGATATCCACCTGTTAGACCTACTAGATGTCTCACTCTCCTCTTTTATATCGGAACGTCCCTCACTCAATGAATATATATCTAACAAATACCTATTTTCTTGTACACCCTATAACACCATTAATGAAATAAACAGTCAGTCAATCAAGATGTAACACTAGTTCATTACTAGTATCATATTAGTATCATAGTATGCTCTTAATGATTACTATAGTGTTACTCGTTCACAATTGTATTATTCTCTATTACTATTGGTATACTATCTCGGCATTATAGGGGCATGTTTGGAGTCAAATGACATTAACACCAAGAAAGACAAAGCATTTTGAGATATTTTTAGTTTCTTATAAATTCATGTTCTATGACTCTCCCTGTCTAGTTTTTTCCATATTTTTTAGCTTTGGACTTGAAATGGTTAGAGTGGGATATGGGGCACTCATATAATCTATTTTTTCCAGTGAAAAATTGACCCAAACCCGATAGGAACTATGCAAAAAATTAGGATTCCACTTCTATGTTGGAAATTTTTCTCATGTAACTTTACCCTAAGAGTTTTTGGACAATTTAAAGACAACCCAAATCATGGTATTTTTGAAAAAAATGAACAAGAAAGGTGGAAATTTAACTCACCGAAAAGACTACCCTCATTGAAAATATGAATATTATTTCAAATACATGAATATTCCAATACTAGACTACAATGCCTATGTTGAACACTTAAGTGCACCCTAATAACATTGATAATAGAAATGAGGGTCATGACTAGGGAAGAGGGAACTGATGTGGCTAAGGTGGAGGATGTGATTCCTCAACCCAAGGAGAAGAAACTATAGAAATGTAAAGGTGGCCTATACATGTCAGAAGGTAGTGACCAATTAAGAGTAAAGTACACTATTAAGTAACAAATACGAGAGTTGTTATTGATTCATAACCCATCGATGGATGCAAAATTATAAAGCATAATGCATGGGTGTGAGTTATTGACAATGCGATAAGTGATGTTGTTGTTGTTGTCCATTATTGTTGTTTTCCATTACCTTGACTCACTCCATCCAAAAAAGGACAAATTTTTTAATTACCTTGACTCACTCCATCCAAAAAGGAAAAACGCGACAAGCCCTTATTCAAAGGTCTTGATTACATATTGGTCGGATTAATGGTGAATGGAAATTGTGGCTAAGTGGACATTGCATGGGCTTCATTACGACATTTGTAATAATTTTCATAATTCCCAAGGTATCTTGACAATTCATGAGTTCATTCAAAACTCTAGATGCAATCTTACAACTGTCAAGGCATTGGTCAAAATGGCATAGGTAGTTTGGGAATATTCTTTATGCACATGGACCTCTCATGCCATTCCATGTCAAAAATATTAGAGTGGTCAACTTATTTGCAAATTTGGAGGCATGTGTCACATAGTTTGATGGATGACCTTCTTGGAGGATGCATTACGTAGCCATTGGGGATTATATTTAGCACATATGGACCTTCTTGGACTTCCATTGACTTAAGTATATGATTGACATGATTTGAGAAGGATGTTACACTTTGGACACCTCACACATGGCCATTGGATCTTAATTTAGGGGATTCATCCATTCTTGAGGGATTCTACTCATTACTTGTTGGTATTTTTCACTTTGGGGAGCTACGTGTCCACCTTAGAGGATAAATAAAAGGTTTTCATTTCCTACTTTGAGGATTTGGTTGTGGATTTATCCACTTGGAGAATTTTTTAGGCTACATGTTGCACCTTTGACTCGTCTTATTGCCTCTTTGATGAAGGAATCCCACTCTCTTGGGGTTATTTTGATTGGAGTATTGTACATGTGGCTTGACCACCTATTTATGTTACAAAAAATATTAGTTTGTTGGATGAAATAGTTCGTCACTCCTCGCTATCCTAAATCTAAGTATTTCACATGAGATATTAATATTCTATTATAAAGGTAGTTGAGATAGACTCTATATAAGGATTATTGATTCCTCATTTGTAGTCATCATTTTATTTTTGGAGCTTCCACTCCTTGGATATTAATTGACATATATTTCTTGGAGAATATGGATGTATAAGGGTTTTGTGTTTATGGATGTTGGTGTCAATTCTTGAATCTCTTCTATATTGGTTTCTATTTGGTGCATAAATATTGATTATGAATGCTCAAGTCTTCTACAAACTACTAAGATCAATCCATTGAAGGGTAAAAACTACCACTTGGAAGGAAGATATTTTGGGGTAACGCCTCTCCTTCTTCCTTTGTTAGTTTGGGGTAATGCCTCTCCTCTATTTGATGTATTTCTTTGTCTATCCATTTTAGGAATCCTAGCAAGGGTATTGAGTACGTTTGTGAAGATATATTTGATCTTGCTGGTGAAGGTTTCTCCCAGAAGGACCCATTCTTGTAGGGCCTTGGTATTCATTGTTAAATATTGATTAGATAAGAGATTATTCTTCCCCTTGGTTTTTATTCTCTTTATCATAATATTTAGATGAAATAGACCAATTTTTAAAAGGGGTGTTGAAAAGGGGTAAACCAATTCCCATGGGATCATTAACTTGTAGCTTTCCTTCTAGCTCAAAAAAGATGTAAACCAATAGGGTATGAAGTTGGAATAAACTCCTCAGATCGATGTTCGTCGTTCACTTTGGAGCTCCATCTATACACACAGACCTCCCTCGAGCTCTGAGGTGTCAAAGTACATGTTAGTCATCCAACCCACTGGCTGGGAAGATGCTACTTTGCGGAACAACATCATTTTATGCTTAATTAATAACATGCATTTAAAACAGGTGTTACACTTAAAAATTACTCACTTCGATAGTGTCGTAAGTGTTGTCATTACAAGTATCGCAAGTGTCAGAAAAAGCATACTTCCATAATGTCTATGTCATGCGTATAACAACATCAGAAGGACACTTGAAACACCTAAAACAATTGATTTGGAAGAAGAGGAATGGGTTAACAAAGTTTATAAACCTTCTTGCCATTGAGAGAACCACTAAAAATGAGTTTCAGAGGAGAGAGCCCCACATATACTGTTAGGGAGCGTTATAATGCTTCGATTCCCTTTATGGGGAGCGTTGCAACTATTAGGAGCACTAGTGCTTGTTGTTCTTCTTTCAAGGAGAACTATAATGCTCTGATGTCCTTTTTGGAGGAGCACTACCTATTCTAGGTGAAATTGTTTTTCTTGAGAAGATTGAGGGAAAGATCCCCTCAATATCTGAAGGTGGTTGGTTTCGAATCCTTGGTCAAGCCATGATCTTAGGGAAGATCCATAACTAAAGGAGGAAAATCCTCAACTTACCCCAAATATATCTCAAGTGGTTGGGCCTCTCCAAGGCTATTTAAATAGGCCTTCTCATGGTGAAAGAGAGAAAAAAAATTGTGAAGCATCTAACTTATGATCTCATGAAGAAGGTGTCTTTTGGAACATCATCATTCGGTGTGTGGAATTTTTGAGTAAGGGTTCGGACAAGGAGGGCCTGACGAAGTTGCTACACTCACATCTATTGTTGTAAGTATTCTTCATTATTGTTCTCTTAAAAATAATATGCTTGGCCTATTTCATTCAATTTTGTGTTTGATCTCACATGAATTTGTCTCTAATAGATAGGCCTACTTCAAACTAATATCAGTAGAGTAGGAGGTTGTTTGTAATTTTGTTTGTCTACATGGCTTATTCAGGAATTCAAGATTGGAGCTCAACTCGGACTGTGCAGGGACAAACACCGGTAAAAGGTACTTCTTTTATCCTTCCTCCTCACACACTAGTTTATCTAGATCTAAAAGGAAGTCAGTGTCCATGATAAGAGTCTTTTTTCTTAAGAGTTAAGAGTCTAGCTCCTAGGAGGAGATCTGCCTATCCGCAAGGAGATTTTCCTACAACAGAAATTGGCGACTCCACTGGGGATGAATCGAAACTTTCAGTTTTGGTTTTCCTCATGGACCTTGTCTTGCGCTTTGTTATAATTAGACCTTGTTCACCCCATATGTTTGATTTCATATGTTGATTGAATCCTTATTCCATCACATACACTTTGAATGCCAAAGTTCAACTGAGTTTTAGGGTTTTTTGGACAATTTTCTGGGTTTTAGGACACCAAAGCTCCCCTATCTTGTTAGAAGAGTGTCAATGCTCCCTGAAGGTATTAGAGAGAGTTTTATAACACTCTGGTTCCCCTTACACTAAAGCAACATCCCTTCTTTTCAAAAAAAAGAACCTTCCAGAAGTGTATTTTCTAAAATCCAATCTTTGTTTTTCCTTTGCTCAGCTTCTTTGTGCTTCAATGCTTCTTCCTATTGACCTTTGACACCCTTCCTTCCGAGAAATATGAACTTTTTTGTTTAGATTTTGTGGCCTTCTTCCTTATTTTGAGTTTTTCTATTGTTGAGAACTTGGAATCAATCCACTGCTTTCTTCTCTCTTATCCGACTGAGTGGGAACTCTGGTGAAGGGCATTAGAAATATGTGAATCATCTCATTTGGTTTTCTTGAGGTCATTGTTCTTAAACATCTCTCTTTTGTGTGAATTGTTTGATTTTATTTCTTATCTTTTGTTTTCTCCTTGCTTCTTGTTTCAATCATAGCAAGAGGGTGTGTTGTTTGTGTGAAGCCTACTTATGCTTGTCTAAATCTCCCTGATCTGAAGGCGTAGTTGGCAGGAGAAGTTTTTGCATTGAATTAATCATCATTCACATACAAATGACAAAGATACATATTAGTGATTGGTTTTCATATTAGAAGGCATTTCTGAAATGTTTTGGCATTGCATTACATTTGATTGAGAACAAATTGATTGAGGACATTCCATATTAGTGTTTGATAGTGAAAACGACTCTTTCTCTTTCCCTTAAATAGGTATTCATTGAAAATAAGTGATTGCTTATCATATTTTATGCATATTTTTGGGAATTAAGTCATCATTCCATTAATTTCACTTTCATACACCCTTTGAGTAGAGAACAACTTTAAAACGAACATTAATTAAAAATTATCTAGAACATTTTTTTGTTTTTAGGATCCTCCACCAACAGTAGACTAGGGTTAGCACTTTGGATTAGGCTGTGAGTACAACCCTCCAACGTTTTCAAAACAAACATTAGCATCCTAAGCTAGGGAGAGTCAAATCCAATTATCGTATTGGTTTTATGGGATTCCCCTCTCACACAGGGGTTACGCACAAGGTCACATTCGGGTGAATTACGGAGATTATCCCTCCGTGGTTCAATTGTTGTTAGTGGTCGGATCATATATTGGGGGTCACTTGAAGGTATACCCACGATTATGTGTGTGAGCCTCTCAGGTTGATTTCAGACTTGTTATCCTACCCATACGTTTCAGATCAGACTGTCGACTGTACCCGCCCAGGGACTCATTGCAAATCAGTGTCTTTAGTTGCCATAATCTTTAGGTACTTACATAAGGTGACGGTTAAGGGAAGTCTCATTGTACCTGGAATAGACATTGGTCAAACTCACTCGGGCTCCTTGGAGGGTAAATCCACAATTACTGTGTGGAAGCTTGCACCAAGGTGAAAGTCCGTTAAGCAGGTCACCATTGTAACTATTCCACCATATCCTAGCCCTTTCTCGACTTGATCACACGACATTGGATTTCATCACCAACTAGTACAATCATCAAGAGAAGTTTTGTTTGCTTGGTTGATTCCCATATTTTATTAGTGTATGTTGTTTCTTTTTGTTAGTTGGCACCTATTTTTTCAGTGTGTTCTATTATTCTCCACAATTGAGCCTGTAGACAACAAATGTCTTCTCCAATCATGTAGGATGCAAGGGTTGCCTCCGGTAGGCTATCAACCCTTACCTCCTAACCCTCCATAAGACAACTACCATATAGAGGTAGAAAATCAATCGGACACTAGAAGTGTTATTGCTCCTCCATTAGATAACTCATAAGGCGCTTTGGTTATGGTTGAAAATCCCACTACATCTGTGTTGGTAACCCCTCTCGAACCACTTTTGGTTTGTTTAGACTACCTTGGGAACATCATAGACGAAGAGGTCCCACGATTATCGGAGAGGACTTTTACCTAAACATATATGTTATCCATAGAACCAACCTTTGGTGATGAGTATAGGACTCCTGTTCGTCCTAGCACCACAGTACATACCAATCCCACACCTTCTCGTTCTGTATGGAGGACTTCATCGATATGTGATCTCTATGAATATTTTAAATCCTTTCAACAACCCTTTCATCCTCATGACCCTCCTAGTGAAAAAGGACCATCCAGTCAAACCATGAATCACCCAGTCGATCAGGTTATTAACCCTACTGTTACACTAGTACAAGTCCATCCTAATGTTGGACTCATCACCTCCACTCATATCTAAGGCACTTCAATATCTACACCCATTTCTAGAATCTTTTATTCTACAACTCCACATGTTCCACACGATCCTGTTGGGACATCTTCTCACCCGAGAATGTTGAACCTTGCTGGCCAAACACAACTGGCTGGAGGGAAACCACTATATAAAGAACCTTTCCCTCCTAGAGGAATACCTTTCTATGGCGATCCTACCCCTCCAGTGGGACAACCCCATTTTCATGCTCCTCCTGGAGGGAAACCTCCATTTGCCAATCATTCCTCGGTTGTTAATCCACCACTGGAATGGGGGCAACCTTTGTTTGCTGGAAACCCTTCATAATCCTAGGGAGTATCTTCAAAAGGAACTTTCATTCAACCCCATGTTGGGGGGGCACTCATCTCATAATCCACTAGGAGGGGTATCAAATCCCGTTCCTTCCGGAACATCTTATGGACAATCTTATCCGAGAGGCATCCCAAACACCACCCAGAGTTCTCTGGGACCACAGTCTTATCCTCCTCATGGGTCTAATGTGTATCCTACTTCAGGATCTACTCCTTACCATTCTCAAGGGAAAAATGTTTATCCTCCTCATGGGAAAATAAATCACTCGGCCTATAATGCTCAGACCCCACTGGGTTATGCAAATGTTTCTCATCCATCATCGAATCTTGTTTATCCTAGCCAACAAAAACCATATGTAGGAGGACCTACTGGTTAGAACTATCCACCTAACCCAGTTTATGGTCCTATTGGTGTTCCTATGCCGAACCAGTATCATCTGCAAATTAACCGACAACCACCTTTCTTTGTGACTCTGGATCTCCCAGACTTGTCTTGATTAACTAATGATCTTATTTTTCATTCACCGGTTTGGCGAGTCATTCTAGCTAAACTTCCTTATGATATTCCAAAATTTGATGGAAAATCTGGTGAAGATCCAAACAAACATGTGATTACTTTCCATTTGTGGTGTTCATCAAAATCCCTCATGGATGATTCTATTTGTTTGCGTCTTTTCCAGCGAACACTTACAGGCTCAGCGGAAAAGTGGTATATTGAACTACCACGTGCTTCTTTTCATGATTTCAATTCCCTTGCCATGTCTTTCCTCATGCACTTTCAACTACCTATTCACTACGAGACGGGTACTGAACTCTTAACCTCCCTTCGTCAAATTAACTCCGTGCATATCTTTGACCATATTCATGAGTGGAGGCCATGACAAAGGATGATCAGGGCAATCATTCCTAACATATTATTGGTGGAATGGTTTACTAAATCACTTTTACCCCCGATCGCTCATGATGTCGCTATGGGTGGCATGACCATAGAGGAACAAGCCATTGCTTGGGCTCAGTATTTAGATTTGGTTTATTCCCAATCTGGTACTTTTTATGATTTTCTTTCGAATGTAGCTCGAGCTAATACCGATCCATCTAAGCCGTCATCCTCATCTCATGTGGATGGTATTATCAGTTCTGTCAAAACTCAATCCTTTTCCCAATTGACGACACTCTCCTCTACCTCCCCCCAAACTCAGATCTATGAGGTGAATGCAATCCAATCTGCCCCTTCACAACAATCTGGAGGTAAGAAGAAGACAAAGAATAAATAAAAAAATAACAATGAACAACCAAAAAATCAAACACCTGCTACTGAAAAGAAAAAAAAATGGAAACTGAAATTCTCATGTATCATTTGTGGTGACAATCACTACACTCAAGACTATCCACTTTGTGATGAAGTGGCCAAGATTTTCCAAGGAAAGTCACAACCCGTTGTGCTTACTTAGCCTTTTTCACAACATCAATCCATGGTTTTTGAAACCCCCTCTTCTGGGGACAGTTCTAGTCATCCTAATGATGAGGCCTTGTTGAGTGAACATATTTATATGTTTAATGGGATTAATTTGACCAATCTCTCTAAGACATACGAAACACCAGGAAATGCTGACAAAGGAAAATACATTAACGGTACTAGTACTTTACCGGATCCATCATCGTCCTCCGTTAGTCTTCCATCGGTTAATCCTCCATATGGACCACCTTAGATTGAGAAACCCATGTTTGACTCTATATTACACCCTCCTAAGAGCACTATCCACAAAGCTACCTTTAATCCTAGTTCACGTGCCGCCCAGAACTAAAACATCATTGAAGATTTGGCTCAAGCACCGTGTGCTATGTCTACGTTAAAAGTTATACAACACTACCCCAGTCAATGTAGAATGTTCTTGGCCGCTATTGGTGCTATTGATCCTAAGTCATCCAACCATATCATGTTTAAACTGGACAATTATGCGTCTCAACTCTCTCACCAACTTGCTTTTCAAATTGATGTTGTTTCTCATAATCAACAAATCCACCAAACTATTCTAGATGAGGGAGCCTCAACTTGTGTCATGTCTTTAGCGTGTTGGAAGGGTTTAAAATCACCTGCACTTAACAAATCCCCAATGATGTTACGCACCTTTGATGGATGAGGTTTTCATACCCATGTGCTTTTATAGTCCCTGCCCATCCAATTGGGTGGCAAAATTGTTACTGTTGATGTCGAGGTGGTCGATGCTCCCCTAGATTACAACTTGTTACTTGGAAGAAGTTGGTTTTATGCTATGACTACCATTGCCTCATTAGTTTTTCGATGTGTCCAACTTCCTCATCTGACCAAAATTGTAACTGTTGATCAGTTGGATTTCTGCATGACCGATGCTTGTGCTCCCACTACCAACAATATTCCTCTCTTAGGAGACCACAAGATCATGTATGAAAATGTTGGTGTTGGCTTACTGAAAGATTTTATCCTCATGGGTACCTTCCCTACACCACTTCCACCGACTACACATCATATTTCCACCATCGATATGATTTCGACCGTGGCTTATCAATCTTTGGAATCATTTGACCCTTGGATTGTACCTTGTCTATTAGAATTTGATGCACTAGGTGACATTGTGACACTTAGACTAGTCGAACCATTATATGTTTCTCTCCAATCCACTTCTCCCTTTTTAGATGACCAACATCTATTGGCACCCAATAGTTCCTCGATGCAATCCTGGTTGAGTTCCTTGTCGTCTACAATCGACTGCATTTCCCCAATTTTTCCTTTTGATGAATCTATTCTGGAAATGATTCACATTGACAAGTTACCTTGGGATAATAACCATCATCGATCCTTTTTTCTTCCCCCTCGTGAAGAAATTTGGGCAGATATATATCCTATCTCCCCTCTTGGTGTTGATTTTCCATCATCTCCCATGATTTCAACTTCCGATGATTTGGATCCAGTAGTGGACATGGTGATTTCTTTGATAGGGTTATTGGAGCCTAATCTTCTTACTCCTGTCATGGCCCTCGACATGTGTTCCTTCCCGAGTGATTATCTTCCATCCAACAAAAATATCATAGAAGGCATGACCAAGTTTTGTCCCTTGACATGGTATCCTTCTAGAACGTTATTCTCTTGGAAGCTATGATCAAGCAGAGGCAATGAGCATAGTTTTTCTCTCTGTAGCAAGCTCGTTAAAAAATGAAACAACAATCTGGGGATTGAACCCAAAACCCTGAGCATAGTTCTTTTCCTATGTCAAGCTCGTTAAAAAATGAAATAGTCACCTTTCTTGAACCTTCTTTTCATCCACCCTTCTCCTTTTTCTCATCTGGTAGAGAAATTGGTGACAACCTCAAAGTCGGTGAATGAATTGAAGCTTGGAGGGCATGTATCTAGCCTTTGATGATCATTCTAGAGTTAAGCCACTGGCTGTCAAGCTGGGGGCATACCGAGCTTAGTCTTTATTCTTTCTCATTCTCGTAAATACATGAGAATGCATCTGGGTAAACTTTTATCTCTTTTTCGGACCTATATGGATACACAAAAAAGGAACCCCTTGGAGTCGTCTTTAAGCTCTTTTCAGACACTCTAAACATGAAAAGATTGCCAAGTGATCTTGCTTTCTTTCCCACTCGTTAAAATGTTTGAAAGGGTGTCTTTTGAGTGATAATTTATCTCTTTTTTGGCCTCATGAGACTAAGATTACAAAAAAGGACAACATTGGAGTCATCTTTAAGTTCTTTTCAGACTCTCTAAACATGAAAAGATTGTCGAGTGACCTTGTTCTCTTCACATTCATTAAATAATTTTAAGAAAACATCTGTTGAGCGATAGTTTATCTCTTTTTCGGTCTCATCAGACTACTTTATGAAAAAGGAGCAGAGAGAGTTCTCTTTTAAGTGTTTTTTCCAGACTCTATAGTCATGAAAAACCTTCGAGTTTTCTGTCTTTGGACTCGTTAAACAAATATCGACAGGCCCATATGGGACCGAACCCTTACTTCTTACATTTCATTAAACAAAGGAAGAGAAACTTATCGAAGGTAAGTTATATCAAGCATGTGTTACCCTCCTCGAGCTTGTTAAATCAAAAAGACGTACTCATCTATCTGGATGGGGGAAAAATTGAAAGAACCAAGCCAAGCAGTTTTTGAGAACATTACCAAGTAACTCTTAGAGTCACCCTTGAACATGGCACTTTGTCTTTGAGCACATATTAATCCACTGAACCTCTGCACTGAACCAATCCTCTAAGTTTTTCTTACTCCTTTGGGTCACCCGACGAAAGTCACAGTATCCACTGCATTATAGTGTTTTGGTCCATGTCATGTTTTTTCTATTGTGCCTCAGTGTTCAAGGGAAGTATTCGCCTCGAGAGTCAACCATCACAAATATCTTGTTTCAATACCCATGTCATTCCATGTTCATTTGATCTACCAATTATATTTTTGTGTCTATTTCGTGCCGTTGATGGGGGATACATCAAGGCCCTCTTTCAACAAGTCTATTCCTGTCGACTTCAATACATTATCTAGGAACTATACTTAGAAACCAATTACCACTTTGGGACCCGCATGCCTCAATGGTAGGCCTCCTTACATTTGACAGTGAGTTTACATCATTAACCTCTGATCGGATGATTCCACGGATGTTCGAATTCAACTCATCTATTCACATTCGTTGGAATGTACTAGAAGTACCTTGGGAATCATTGACATCAATGGTGATCTCCCTCATGCTTGTTAATGGTTTACATCATTGACTGGTAATCAAGTGGTTTCTTCCATGTTCGACATCAGGACATCTATTCACATGGTTAGATTCATACTACATCAGGATCGGTAAGAAGACCTTGGGTTGAGTGATCACTCTGATATGTACTTTGCCTAGGTTGCAATGGAGTTTCTCTTGAACACTGACACATATATTGTCACATAGATCTACCTTGTATTGGTCGTGTCTATGTCTTGTCATCTCATGGATCCACTGTGTATTCTTCATGGATACGATCAGTTCAATTCATGGGAGTATAGATCCACAATGTATCTTTAGTGGCTATACATTTTATCAATATAATTATGGATCCACAGTGTATTTATGGTGGCCATACCTTGAAAGTCTCTATTACTCAAGCATAGGTATGCCTGCCCTGGGTTTGAAGCATGTCTTAACATTTGTTTGATGGTTTTGGGTAGCTTCCGTCGTGTTCTCTGAGTCCGTACCCTTGCTTGAAAGTCTACAAAGCATTTTAGTTATTAGTTCTTGCCTTCTAACTTCATACTTTGTGGGGCAATCTGTTACACTTCAAAATTACTCACTTCGATAGTGCCGCAAGTGTCGTCATTACAAGTGTCGCAAGTGTCGCATTTTGGTCACAAGTTTCGCAAGTGTCAGAAAAATCATACTACCATAATGTCTATGTCGTCCCTATAACGACATCGGAAGGACACTTGAAACACCTCAAACAATTGCTTTGGAAGAACAGGAATGGGTTAACAAAGTTTATAAACCTTCTTTCCATTGAGAGAACCACTAAAAATGAGTTTCAAAGGAGAGAACTCCCCCATATACTATCAGGGAGCATTATAATGCCCTGATCCCCTTTATGGGGAGTGCTTCCACTATTATGAGCACCAACACTTGTTGTTCTTCTTTCAAGTAGCGCTATAATGCTCTAATGTCCTTTTTGGAGGAGTGCTACCTATTCCAGCCAAAATTTTGTTTGTTGAGAAGATTGAGGGAAAGATCCCCTCAATATCTAAAGGTGGTTAGTTTTGAATCCTTGGTCAAGCCATGATCTTAGGGCAGATCCATAACTAAAGGAGGAAAATCCTGAACTTACCCCAAAGATATCTCAAATGGTTGGGCCTCTCCAAGCCTATTTAAATAGGCCTTCTCATGGTGAAAGAGAGAAAAAGAATTGTGAAGCATCTAACCTATGATCTCATGAAGAAGGTGTCTTTCATAACATCGACATTCGGTGTGTGGACTGTTTGAGCAAGGGTTCAAACAAGGAGGGCTTGACGAAGCTGCTGCACTCACATCTATGTTTGTAAGTATTCTTCATTGTTGTTCTCTTTAATATAATATGCTTGGCTTGTTTCTTTTAAATCTATGTTTGATGTCACATGAATTTGTCTCTAATAGATAGGTCTATTTCGAACTAATATCAGTAGAGTAGGAAGTTGTTTGTACTTTTGTTTGTCTACAAGGCTTATTGAGGAGTTCAAGATTGGAGCTCAACTTGGACCGTGCAGGGACAAACACTGGTAAAAGGTAATTCTTTTCTCCTTCCTCCTCACACATTATTTTATCTAGATCGAAAAGGAAGTCAGTTTCCATGATAAGAATCTTCTGTCTTAAGAGTTAAGAGTCTAGCTCTCAAGAGGAGATCTACCTGTCCACAGGGAGATTTTCCTACAACAACAGGTTAAACACATATAAACTCAGAGTTAGCACAAAATTACTGCTGACATAAATAATCCATGGAATTAACATTAATTCATATGCACAACAGAATACATGATAAATATAAATACAAGGACATGCAAAACATAATGAAAACATTGTCTGGTACTTATCTTTGAAACGGTGGTAATTCCACCAACCATGTGCAAGACTTCCATGAACTTCCCAGCCTTAGACCATGCTGCTCATCAAGATCAGCAGTGGGTCACCCCCGAGCTAGGACTAAGCTCCACCCCAAGGCAAGGAATCCTAGGCTAGGATAAGGTTACAGGGAAAAAAACACAGAACAACTGGAAGGATTCTTCCCAGGATGCCTTCTTATGCCCACTACTCATGGACTCTCATTCCCCACATGCCTGCTCTGCCCGAGAGTATACACCTTAGCAATAAAATTCCATCGGTGCTTCACCTCCCTCTCTGGGTCTTAGAAATAGGCCGTATCAGGAAGTCTTAGAGCTCCATAGCTGGTGTTCGACTCTCTCTAGGAGAAAACCACTTCCCAACAAACTCTCTCTCGAAGAATACATGTAAAAGAGGTAATATTCTCTCCCAGGAAACACTTATGCCCACTACACATAGTCTCTCCTTCCCCACATGCATGTCACACCCCAGGAGTATACACCTTCTCTATCACCTAGATAGTCCTTCAGCTGCTAACCTCCCTTGCCTTGGGCTTCAACAACAGGCCAAACCAGAAATCTCCGAGCTTTGTGGTAGCTACAGGGTTCCTTCCAAGAGCTCTCTCCTTCCTCTGCACACTCTCTCACCTAGAGAGAGTCACTCACAGGCTTATTAAAACCTACCTCTTCAATAAAAATCACCTCCCTCACCTAGAGAGAGGTTACACACAGGCTCAACACAAACTTACACTGGTTAGCAAGCCACACGTAGTCCAGCATTGCGTGGCCACAACAGTCAACTGGGTATACAGTCACGGGCTTCCCAAACAGGTGAAAGTCACATACTTCAACCCAACTAGCTCAACAATCATGGAATAGAATCATATTTATGGTTTTTTTAGTGACGCGTGACCAACAGTCATGCATGGGTCGACACAGGCTCAGCGGTTCAGAATAGAGGTTGTACCAGCTATCTCTGATATCAACACAGGGCTTTCAGCTTTTAGGGTTGCACTAGGTATTCTTGCAGAGGTCAGACCGTTCACGTTCAGATAGTCAGGTATAATGGAGGAGGAACCCCCAACATGGCTCATCTCAGCCATTTTATTTTCATGCGCCTAGGTTGACACTTGTCACCCATGCAACTACATGCATTCCTTCCATTGGGAAGTTGCTTGTCCTTCAAAAAGAACTTAGGATAAAACATATTATTCACATGTATTTTGGAATAATATTAAAATATTATTCCCCAAGGACTTAAGCCCCTAGGCTTAGCCCCCTGGGCTCAACACTTAGCCCCTCTTCCCACCTTCCATCCCCTAATCACTTGCCCACTATGTGGAAGCTTAGTCCCCCATCACTCATTCATCGTGGTTGGTCTGCACGCAACGATGTTTATAATTTTAATAATGTTCTGCATAGATACATGTACAAAATCAGGTTCTTGGCCTTCAACACTTAGGCTCTCTGGCCTAATAATCACATAAGTCCACCAGCTTATATTAACTTGGCTCACCAGCCTATAAAACATAATTATAATTCATTTCATTAACATGATTTACAACAAGGCTCGGCCTTGGGGACATTACAAATCCCCCTAGGCATTAAGCCTCATCCTGATCTCGATGCAGGATCAATTAATGAAAAAGGAGTGGTGGTTGAAACATCGAATCACTCCATAAATAGAAGGTGTGGAGGATCTAGCCGTGGGGCTTGAACTGTTAGCCTGAGGCACACCTATGGGAAATGTCTTCCTATAGGTCCATGTTGATCTGAGCCCATGTATGACAGAAGGATGCAGACACATTCTGACAGAAGAAGGCACAAACAAAAGGCTTTGAATGGAATGGCTAGATCACACTCCTGGTAGTACTGGACTGATCTGAGTATAAATAGATCATTTCAAGGATTTTTTAAGGTCATCAACTGGTTGAGCGGAGCTCCCTATTTTGTAATATTCTGATGCCAAAACTGTTCTTTGGTTATGTATCAAATTTGAGACTTTCGCATTAATAGAAGTCATCTTCTTTCATCCTTTTTTTTTAAACCATGTTGAAAAATTGGGGCATGGAGTATCTAGTCGAGGGTTTTGATTCTATTCTAACATAGGTTTGATTACAGTAGTGTTGTCACTAGTTTTAGTCAGCTTCCTTGTTATCTTATTTCCCCTTACACTGAAAGGGTCCGACATAGAGGATCCAGTGGATTTTTTGTATTTTCATTGTGATGTAGGTATGATCATTATGTTGTTGTGACATATTTCAGCATCTGAAACTTGAGTTCAAGAGTGCTCTTGAGACTGAGTTTTTATTCACCAAGCTTCTTGAAAGCCAGATTCCCATGGAAGACCTGTCCACCTTTCTCACTAACTCTTCCTTTTGCCCACCCTTAAACTCAAATCAGTGACTGCAGTTAATGAGACATGTTATGCACACTTTTAGGGATAACCAAGAGATCATGTCTCGAGGCCCACAGGTCCCAGACATGGAGTACCAAGAGCCGGATTGACTTTAGAATGGCCCTGGAGGGCCCATATTTTCTCCCTTTCAGCGCCTTTACTTTGCCAATAGCAACAACATCCATCACCATCAGCTTGGTCTTGCATCAGAAATGGTTCTTTCTACACAAGGTAATGAGTTTGGGTATCATGGTATGTGTCACTCTGATCCTCAAAACCTTTGAATATGTGAATTTAATTCCTTTTGTTTCTAACGAATGCTTGGATCTTATACTTGCCCACTTGACCATATCTGGGGGGAATGACAAGATTCCCTAGTGTATACTAGCCCAATAGGATGCCTTGTCACTTTCCCCAAACTAGTATTACAGGCTTGTATAATGTCTTTGAGATTTTAACTGGGGTAATAGGGGTTTTATGCAAATGTTTAATAATATTGATGATGAGATGTGGTTGAAATTGTTATGATCCCTGTGACTGATGAGCCCATGGAGGGTGTAGCTATTGATGTGCAGGATCATGCTCGATAGATAGGTACTACATTGGACAAGTACACATGGGGAGATGATCAGTTCAGACCTCCATGGGGCTGAAGAGCCCACCCAATGGATGTTAAGACTCGAACAGGGGGGAGAGACAAGATAGAGGGGTTTGCATAGGAGGGAAGGAGGATGTATTGTAGAGGAACCCCGACAGAGCTTAACCTAAGGGAGTTGTGCCCTTTTTAGTTGAATGTTGGCCTTGGAATGCCTAGGATGTGACCCTTCATGACCATGGTGTCACCTAGCAGCATGGACATTTTGGGAGACAGTTGGGGCAGTTTTAGCGCATGTGGCAGGTTTTAGAAGCCCAAGGAGGGCTAACATTTTGCTCCAGGATGATGGATTTGACCTAGAAGGGGCTAATACCACCCTAAAACAGGCATGACATCTCTCTATTGCTTGATTAGGATTTAATTTTAATCATTTAATGTACAATAGTATGATTTTAGTATTTTGGCCTTATCGACCTTTTATGACCTAAAAGTGAAATTAGGTCATGGTATTGTATAAATTGAGGGTTTTAACCTTCATTTTTTCATCATCTCTCACTCACTGATTAGTGAGGTTTGAAATTTGTGCTACAGTTGTAGTTCATGGCTGAATCTGTGAGGTGCACTTGTTGAAGGAATGCATTTTTGGAATTCTATTAGCATTTTTGGCATTTCTCTTGGTGGAAGGTGTTAGAACTAGGGTTTTCTACTTGATTTATTGGTTAAATGTAAGTGAATTTCTGCAAAACTTCTTAATTGAATGGTTGTAGTATTGTTTGTCTTACATTTCTTGTTATAATTTGTTGAATAAACCCTAGGTGACAAGAACACATTGTAGGTCCTTCTCTCATGTCCCCACCAAGGTTTTATCCATTTCGTTTGCTGAAGTGAGATAGAGCCTTGCCTTAGCAACACCATAATTTTTCTACCCCTTGTTGAAGAGGATTGAACCTTGGCATAGAAAAACTCAAATATCTCTTCTCACATGCTATCTGTTTTACCTTATTGAAGATAAGAAGGAGAAAACACATCAAGGCCTACTTCCCCTACACCTTGGTGAGTCGATTTTCCCTAGGGTTTTCTTATTAAAGCCTTTCCATAGAAACACATTGCTTGCAAACCTTCTTTTCTTAGTCTTATGCAATCTTTTGAGCTAGCCATTTTTTCCATTGAACTAAGGAAGGAGGAGAGAGCACTGAGGCCTAGTTCCCCTACACCAAAGTGAGCCTCTCTCCCCTAGGTTTTCATCCTTGAGGCCTTGCCATAGCAACACCTCAAGGTCTAACTCTCTTGTCCTTAGTCATTAATATTAACTTTGATCCTTCAACTTGTGTCCTCCTTTTGACTCCATTTACCGTAGGAACACATTGATCTAAGGCCTAGCATGTGAGTACTTTGATCAAAACAACTTCTAATGCTTTGGACAAGCCCTAACTATTCTAACCCTAGCCTAGAATAACCCTACTAGCCTTACTACTTCCATCATCTTTCTAGTGCTAGAAACACCTTTGTGCAGTAATCAATTCACTTTTAAGAAATTGAATGTTTGGTTAAGGCATTACCTAATGAAGTGTTAATTTGTTACATTGAATGCCAAGTTTCTTTAGTATTTATTGAAGAAGTGATATTGTAAATTGTTGTTATTGTACAAACAATGACTTCATCAATATTTATTGCCCAATTGCTTATTACCAGATAGTCATTGATTATATGAAGTACTAACCAAGGGAGTAAGCTTTCATATATATATATATATATCTCTTTTTTTATTGTCTCGAGAAGGTACATATTTATTTTGGTTATAATTCTCTTTATTGGATGATTAGCCCGACAATCTGCTCAGTGGTTACTTTTGAGGGGGAATTTATCTTTCATCCTTCAATCCTTTGCCTTCTCAAAACTGAGGTCACTGGGGACGTCTCCCTTGGTCCTTACCTCCCTAAATAGAAATAACCTTCCTATAGAGGTGACATTGGGTGGGATTAGTTCAATTACGCTAGTTTGTCTCTTTACATCTACCTTTTGTCCTAACTACAAACTGTGCGATAACATTTTGGCGTTGTTGCAGGGGAAAACTATGTCAAACCTTCCTCAAGAGGACACTATTCGATAATTCTTGCCTCTAGAGCCTTTATCTTACCAGCTTACTTGGCGAATCCACTTAGGGTGTTTTCCCCTTATCCTTTGATGATTTCAAGAAAATTATCTGGCGACTCTACTACTATGGCCTCTACAAATCTTGTTATCCCTGTGAGTTCTCCCAATTGGTCTCACAAAGAGATTTTTGTCCCTTTAGAATTAGCCAACACCCCAAGAGAAATGCATGATCTACCTAGTAAGGTTGACTCTTGGAAACCTAGATTTTCAGGAGAAGATGGATCCTGTGGCAGCTCTCATTTGAAAATGTTTCAGGAAGCGTTCCAGTTTCACCAATCTGGATAGGAACACCCTAATTCCTTTACAAGGCTCTTTGTGAGATCACTCACCAGAAGTGCCAGAAAATGGATTAACAAACTCCCAAAAGGAAGCATCAAAGACCTTGAAGAGCTTGAACAAATCTTCAAGAAAAGTTTGTGTGAAAAGGAAAGCATGGATTCCATTTACTCTCAATTCCTTGAATCCTGCAGATAAAAAAAAAATATGTTAGGGGATTCAATGATAGGTTCAATACTCTTATTCGTAAGCTTCATCCAAATTTCCTAACCAGGAGCATGATTCTCTGACATTACCTCGATTCCTTTGAAGGGATCTTACAACTCACCCTCAAGAATCGTTTCCCTGCAAACCCAGAATAAGATCAAGACATTGTCTGCCAAATTGAAGAGAACATCAAGTTCATGAACCTCACCCATCAGGTCAACCTTTTGAACAATGATGACATCTGGGTAGTAAATAAGGAAAGCATGGAAGGGTCGGAACTTAACCTCATGGAAACTCTAGAATTGAAAAAAAGTGATCCCTGGAGGAAATGGAGCACAGGTTTCTCAAACACAAAATGTGTCTTAAACTTCTCAAGACAACATGAACCATCTGAGGGTTTAGGTATGGCTACTCATAAAAAGCCCAATTTTGAAAATTGCTTATTTTTCTTGACCACGCCAATTTTGGAAACTCAATATATGAGTGAGGCTAGATTTGAATACTTTGTACAAACTAATGAGGACTCAAAAATAAAGTCTAAAGAGCCCCAACTACATACTAACAATCAAACTAACCTAAGAACTAGCATGTCTTATATCTTGCAAAGGGTTAAAAGGATTCCTGAAATGTTGCAAATCCCTTTTCTAACAAAGAAAAACCATATGACCAATTATTGTTCGAAGAAACTTCCACACTATTGCTAACTGGTTATCTTGAGTAATATGAACAATCATCCATTTCATTGTTAACAGATGATCTTGGATCTAGTGACTATAACTCAGTAGACCCATGATTGTTTCATGGTTGGCATACTCTTCCCTTAACATAAGAGGATACAAATTGGGGTGATTGTCTTGATGATGCCTTTGACATCTCCAAGGATTGGGAGGATTATTGTCCTACACAAGGAGATGACCATTCAATCAAGAAAGGATTGGGTTTCGTTAAATGGGAAGAAAATATTTTCATGGATATGGAATTCCATGACCAAATAAACAACATAGGACATGATATAGAAGGCCCCCATATTTGTCTCAACATAACTCATGAAGAACACCAAGAAGAGATGAAATAGGTGGACAAGAAGGTTAGAATGGAAGTAATAAACAATTTGGACCCGCAGTCAAGGGAGAAATTGGCGAAATGAGAATTTCAAGTATATAGGCAAAATAAATTATACCAACCTACCCTTACCATTCCTACAATGACTCAAACAAAGCCTTCACCTTCGAACCTTCCTCCCCCTAAAGCACCCGAAACTGAAAGGATGGACATGAACTTTGACTTCGAAGGGGCATTATCTGAGATGCACGTGTCTATCCCTCTGAAAGAAGTCATCAAGGTACCATCTATCAAAGAAATATTTGATAAATTCTTCAAAGAATCATATGGACCTATGGACCTTCCTATTATTTTACAAGATGATCACTTTAGGGTATAGTATGATGAACACCTACCCTTATTCATGACCTTGCTAATGAACAATAAAAGCCTCAACAATTGCATGTTAGATTTAGGGTTCAGTGATAACATGATGTCCCTCAAGGTCATGCAACAATTAGGCCTGGAAGTCACATGAACTTACATAAATGTGTGTGGCTTTGAGTCCAAAGCCATACCCGCACATGGAGTAGTTGAAAATGTGGAATTTCTCCTTAAAGAGTACCCCAAAACGGTAATCCACATTGACATAGTAATAGTAGATGTCCCATATGTGTGGGGGATGTTGTTGTCTAGGAATTTTTCCTCGATGTTAGGTGGAACCCTTGAAATGGACCTCACTTATGTGAATTTACCTTTGAAAAATGGAATAATAGGTCATATCCCTAATGTACAAGTAACCAGAACCCATGTGCAAGAGAATAGTCATCTCGTCAAAGATAACAAATCACATGAGCAAGTCATGGTAAATCTTCCTAAATTTTATCCTAAGGATGTGCCCTTTGCAAAGAAGCAAGATCAGATGCAATGGCCCATGAGAGAAGGATACCAACAACTCCTAGACAAATATAAATACAAGGAAGATGGGACCGTGAAGTTGCAAAAAATAGGAGAGAGTGACATATTGATTCAACCTTCACAACAAGAAGTCTTTACAACAAAATCCCACCCTCCTCCCTCTACACAATACACCAGGTTGGTTCAGGGAATGACCAAATTCAAAATCAAGCAGTACATGGAGGAAGACATAGTATGGATGTGGGATACCAACAAAGGAGAGACTACTAATGTCAAAGGAAGTATTGAATTTTGGCTTGGACCTTTACAAGTTGGAAGAAAATCGATTAATGACTCTTATTACATGTCTACTCTCAAAGGGTAGAGATGCCCACTACCGATCAACGGGTGCTTGCTCAAACCCCACCAAGGTGGGGGAACTTGAATCCATAGGTAAGTGCAGGTAAGTAGGTAGGCATTTGCATTAATTGTACTATACCATTTTCATTGCATGTTAGAGTAGTTTTCTTAACAGTCACACTTATGATTTATTTATTTCAGTCTTATATATATATATATATATTGGGGTGGTATCACCACCCAAATTGGTTACTAATAGTTGGTATTGAGATCAAGCAGGTAAACAAGTTATGCCAGAGATGTTGAGGTTCTCATGTGCTCTACGATGAGAACATGTCCCCGAGTTGGAGACAGATGTTATCCCCACTTTTAGGGATAACTAAGAGATCATGTCTCGAGGCCCATATGTCCTGGACGTGGAGTACCGAAAGCCGAATCGACTTTAGCATGGCCCTGGAGGGCCCATCTTTTCTCCCTTTTAGTGCCTCTACTTTTCCAGCAGCGGCAACATCCATCACCATCGGCTTGGTCTTGTGTCAGAAATGGTTCATGCTCCATGAGGTAATGAGTCTGGGTATCATGGTATGTGTAACTCTGATCCTCAAAAACTTTGAATATGTGCATTTAATTCCTTTTTTTTCTAACGAATGCTTGGATATTATACTTTCCCACTTTACCATGTCTGGGGGGAATGAAAGGATACCCTAGTGAGCCCATGTCTGTAGGTTTTGGTTTGGCACTCAGGGGATTTATGAAGAGTCATCATCTGCTCCCATCATAGCACCAATTTTCATATTGCTTCCCACTCATATACCCCATTAAACTTGTGTGGGCACTGGTTGACCTATTATTTGAGGATTGCACCTTACCTCATGGGAAGAAGGGGCTAAAGGCCTAGAAGGTAAAATAAATCTCGCAAAAGATAAAGGCCTAAAAAAAAAAAAAACTCGAGATGCTTTGCCCAGGGATCCCTAAGAAAGAAGTAGAAGGATTCTCAACAAGAAACAAGAGGGACCCAATAAAAATAATAAAACAAGACCTAGTCAGAGGATAGGGGGTCTCATCACGAGCCAACCTATTAGGTCCATGGGTGCCTAGCAGTATGACACTACTAGAAGTTGGTTACCACACCAGGGTAGTGACTCTTGGTTGCATGGCCAAGAGAAAGGGGGTCTCATCATGAGCCACCCTTCTCATTTATGTGAAAGTACTTGTGGGTAATGCTTCCACCACTGGTCACCATGCCAGGGAAGTGTCCCCTGACTAGCTTCTTGAAGAAAATAAATAAACAATAAAGAATAACAGGCATGAATTGGCCTTGGAAAAAATTTCATACAGGATAGGTGCAGCTCGCCTTCTACAAAGGCACCCACAGGTAAAACTTTGCATTCCCTTTCTTTCATTACACCCATTTTTCTAGACATCCCTTATCCACATCACCCACTTACATGGATTAAATGAAGTCTCTTCCAGAAACTTTCCTCTTCCAATGGATACTAGCCCAATAGGATGCCATGTCATTATTCGCAAACTTGTATTGCAGGCTTGCATAATGTCTTTGAACTCTTAACTGAGGTAATAGGGGTTTTATGCACATGTTTAATAACATTGATGATGAGATGTGATTTACATTTCTATGATCCTTGTGACTTATGAGTCCATGGAGGTTGTACATCTTGATGTGTAGGATCATGCCTGATAGATAGGTACCACGTTGGATAGGTACAGATGAGGAGATGATCAGTTCGGACCTCCATGGGGTTGAAGATCCCACCCGATGGATGTTAAGACCCCATCAGGGGGGAGAGACAGGGAACATGGGTTTTCACAGGAGAGAAGGAGTATGTCTTGTAGAGGAACCCTGACAGAGCTTGAACTAGGGGGGTTGTGCCCTTTTCAGTGGAATGTGTGCCTTGGAAGGCCTAGGATGTCACCCTTCATGACCATGATGTAACCTAGCAGCATGGACGTTTTAGGAGACAACTGGGGTAGTTTTGGCTAGTGTGGCAGGTTGAAGAATCCCAAGGAGGGATAATGTCACCCAAAAAGGGGCATGCCGTCTCTCTATTGCTCGATTAGGGTTTAATTTTAAGCATTTAATGTAAAACAATATGATTTTAGTATTTTGGCCTTGTCGTCCTTTTTATGACCTAAAACTGAAATTAGGTAATGGTATTGTATAAATTGAGGGTTTTAACCTTCATTTTTTCATCATCTCTCACTCACTCATTAGTGAGGTCTGAAATTTGCACTACAAGTGGAGTTCTTTGATGAAATTGTGAGGCACACTTGTTGAAGGAAGGCACTTTTGGAATTCTATTGGAATTTTTGGCATTTCTCTTGGTGGAAGGTGTTACAACTAGGGTTTTCTACTTGATTTCTTGGTTAAATGTAAGTGAATTTATGCAAAACTTCTTAATTGAATGATTGTAGTATTGTGTTTCTTGCATTTATTATTATAATTTGCTGAATAATCCCTAGGTGACAAGCACACATTGTAGGTCCTTGTCTCATGTCCCCACCAAGGTTTTAGCCATTTTATTTGTTGAAGTGAGATAGAGCCTTGCCTTAGCAACACTCTACTCTTTCTAGCCCTTGTTGAAAAGGATTAAGCCTTTCCATAGAAACACTCAAATCTATCTTCTACCATGCTAGCCGTTTTACCTTATTGAAGCTAAGAAGGAGAAAATGCATCAAGGCCTAGTTCCCCTACACCTCGGTGAGCCAATTTTCCCTAGGGTTTGTTTAGTAAAGCCTTGCCATATAAACATGTTTCTTGCAAACCTTCTTGTCTTAGTCTTATTCAATCTTTTGATCTAGTCATTTTTTCCATTGATCTAAGGAAGGAGGAGAGAGAACTGAGGCCTAGTTACCCTACACCAAAGTGAGCCTCTCTCCCCTAGGGTTTGATCCTTGAGGCCTTGCCATAGCAACACCTTAAGGTTTAACTCTCTTTTCCTTTATATTTAATATTACCTTTTGATCCTTCAAATTGCATCCTCCTTTTGACTCCATTTACCTTAGGAACGCACTAATCTAAGGCCTAGCATGTGAGTACTTTGATCAAAGCAACTTCTATTACTTTGAAGAAACCCTAACCATTCTAACCCTAGCCTAGACTAACCCTACTAACCTTACTACTATCATCATATTTCTAGTGCTACAAACACCTTTCTTCAGTAATCAATTCACTTTAAAGCAATTGAATGGTTTGTTAAGGCATTACCTAATGAAGTTTTAATTTGTTACATTGAATGCCAATTTTCTTTATCATTTATTGAAGAAGTGATATTGTAAACTATTTCTATTGTACAAACATTGACTTCGTCAATATTTATTGCTCAATTGCTTATTACCAGATAGTCATTGATTATATGAAGTACTAACCTATTGATTATAGGAAGGTACATCTCTATTTTGGTTATACTTCTCTTTATTGGTTGATTAGTCAGACTATCTGCTCGGTGATGACTTATGAGGGGGGATTTATCTTTTAACCTTCAACCCTTTTCCTTCTCAAACCCCAGCTCACTGGGGACATCTCCCCTAGGCCTTACCTCCCTAAGCAAAAAGAACCTACCTATAGAGGTGACATTGGGTGGGATTGGCTCAGTTACACCAGTTCATCTCTTTACATCTACCTTTTATCCTAACTACAAAATGTGTGATAACAAGGCCCTCATTTCCATGTGCATTGCTTGTCCAGTTTTTGTGATTAAAATCAATCATGTACTGAGTTTTTTCCATTTGACCTCTACTCATAAAACCAATATCAACCAAACATTATGATGGGTATTGGGCTTATCCTCTTGTAATTTGAGGGTGACTCTCATTGCTAACATGACATTATCACCTTTCATGACTAGAAACATGAGTATATCCAACATGAATTGACGATGATATTGCAGATGCAAATTTATTTAGAGTAAAATATTCCCCTAAAGATTTAGAAGATATTTCCAATTTCTTAGAATAAGGAAAGGTCCCTGAACACCTCCTAACAAACAAAAAGAAAATTCTAGCTCTAAAAGATGCATCATTCACAATTATTAGCAGATACTTATACAAAATGGGAATGGATGATGTTTTAAGAATATGCATGCCAGAACATGAACATGAGGATATAATCAATGAATCCCATGCATGAGTAACCGAGGGACATTTTTAGGCTGACACGACATCCATAAAGGTATTACAAGCAGTCCTGTGGTGGTCGACTCTACATAAATACTGCCATGATCAAGAGAAAAAATGTGATTGTTGTCAAAGGATTGGACGACCCTTGTGGAAAAATGAAATGCCACTAATTTCAATAAACCCTAATCGATCTTTTGAAATTTAGATTATCAAATTTGTCGAGCCATTTCCATAAATAACAAGAAGAATTAGGTTATAGTACATCATTATTGTAATCGAATATGTGACCAAGTGGGAAGAAGCTGAGATAGTTGAATGTTGTACTAAATATGTAGCAACAAAATTCATCTAAAAAAATATAATTACAATGTTTGGCTATCCGTTGACACTTACAAGCGACCAAGGAACTCAATTTTTAAATGAAAAAATTAAAATCCTACTAGGAAAGTTTTTAATCGACCATAGGAAAACAAAAAGTTATTACCCAAAAGTAAATGGGGTAGACGAGTCATTGAACAAAACGTTACATGAAGGAATCACAAAGATTTGCAGCATAAAAAAAGATGAATGGGATGACAAGATTCCTTGAATTCTCTCAGCTTACAAATAATCATTTGAATGATCAATTGGGTAGACTCCATTCAATATAGTCCATGACCAAGAAGTTGTTATTCCTTTAAAATTTTGGACCAACTCTGACAGGGTTGCAACAGTAGCCAAATTTGATGAGAACAAAAGTATGAATGAACAACTATACAAACTAAACAATATGGAATAAGGAAGGTTAATACAAATTGATCACTTATAGGTTCAAAAACAACAACAGAAAGTGTGGCACGATTGACACATAAAGAAAAAAGACATAAAAGAGGGAAATTTAGTCTTATTGTATGATAGTCGCATAAAAGGAAAGACCAGAAAATATGAAACAACATGGCTTGGGCCTTATGTGGTGGAAGATATTTTATTGACTTGAGCATTTCAACTTAGAACATTACTAGGGAAACCATTCTCGAAATTAATTAATCATGCCCATATAAAGAATTATCAAATGTAAAATAAAAGAACTATGTTGGAAAAATACAACAGGAAGTTGCCAACAGGAATCGATTAAATCGACTAATCATACTTATAAGAAATAAACCTTACTTAAAATAGTAAACAAAAAACAATTAGAAAAATTCAGGTATAAAAAACTAAAAAGGTAAAGTATTAAAGGATATAAAGAACACTAAATAAAAGAAGCAATAAAGTAAATGGAGAGAGAAAGAAACTTTTGGTCGAGTCCGAGAAAATACATCAAAATATATTCTTGACATTCCACCCCATCGACCGAGTTGTGACAAATAATCATCAGAAGAGAATCAAGCAAAAGGATCATCCTAGGAACAAGAGAGTGCAGTTCAAGCGACCGTAAAACAGGAGAGCATAGATCAAGTGAGCAGAGACCAAGAGAGCATGAATCATATTGGCATGGAAAAATACAACATCATTCACACTCATTTAATCTTAAAAAAATGAACAAGAAAACAATCCATCAATGACATCGACTAAGATAGTCCAATAATACAGTTTTCTCAAGAATACAAGTTAGTTGGCCTATGTATCGGCCATGTATCAATAGAGGAGACCTCGTTTTTCGGGTCCAGTACAATGACGACCAAGAAATTATCGATGTCGACATAGAAAGAGAATTCAATTTTGGATAGGTATGTTGATTAATTGGGTTGGTTTTCATTGATTTCAACCCTTGAATAAAGTCCAGTAGCAAATGTCGGTAGCATAAAGGTTTGGGTAATGTAACCAAGTTTGTTTGATGGATAATCATATGTGTTTTGATATGTTTATAGGAAATAATATTCTATATGGATAGTACATGCATGCCATTTCAGGTGGTATGTGGAACATCATATAACTCCTCACGGTTAGAGAGTTATGGCCGTGTGAAGTTGGAGAACCCTCATGAGTCATCTAGAAGCCCCAAAAGGTCAAAGTAGTCAAAGTGTTTGCAAAGAATAAATTATTTTAATAATAAAGTGAAGTGATGAGTGTATTATAAGTCAAATTGGATACAAAATAAATTATTTAAATAATAAAGTTAATGGAGAAATTACTAAGTGGACAAGTGGTTAGAAGTGGGTTAGCCCTAAAATAAGGAAAGTGGTTTAAGGGATGTTAGAAGGTAAATAATAAAGAGAAGTGATGGGTGTACTATAAGTCAAAGTGGATACAAAATAAATTATTTAAATAATAAAGTTAATGGAGAAATTACTAAGTGGACAAGTGGTTAGAAGTGGGTTAACCCTAAAATAAAGAAAGTGGGCTAAGATGGTTAAAAGGTAACCCCTTGAGGAAGCTACATGAAAGTATAAATAAAAAGCAAGGCTCTCTCATTTTATTCACACTTGAGAATATTGAATATATATAAGTGACTGAGGTAACCAAAGGATATCTAAGACGAATTTCAGAGGGAAGGTGAAGTAAAGAAGGTCAAAATTCAAGGGAGGATAAATTATTTTGTTGATGCTTTCTAAGGTATGTTATTTATAGGTCATCTCACCATTTTCATAATAACATTTTTTATAGAATGATTCAGACCGTGAAATTGAGATTCGTTGAAAAAAAATATCCAAGTAGCTGTGATAAAAATTTCATCTTGTGGGTCGTTGTATTTTTCGAGTAACACTCTGTGGAAAATAGGGTTTGTGGCTAGTCCTGAAACTAGTCTAAAACAAGTGTTTCGGGTAAAAATATCATAACTTCTTCATAAAATATACAAATTCAGTAATAAAAATGTATTGGTTATAGTATAGTATGTAGTATTTTTTGTACCATATTCAGATCCATACAACAAATATTCCGTGCAGGGCACGCTCTACAATTTCTCTCTCTAGAATAAGCCAAAATTCAACAAGGTATGCCATTTTTTCTATAACTCCTTTTATGAGAGGTTCCAAGTAGTGAAACCTGGAGTGATTGCATAAAATACACTGAAAAACATTGTGTACTATTTTTAGATATTTATTCATTACAGTTACATAGTTATGATTATTTCAAGTTACGGTTGTTGACTAATCCAAACTTAGTCATGTGAGACTAAAGTAAAGTTTGATGAAAATTCCAGTCTCTTGTTGTTAAAGTTAAGGAAGTTTTGTAGGTATGTGATCATATACACCAGGTCTATTGCAGAGCTACAAATCATATTTGGATGATGAAATTGATGAGGGATTTTGGTTGAGGTACATGTTGGGTACATGGTTGAGACAAGTAGTTGATGAAATGGCACATACATGAGGTGTATAGTTAATGATGTTGTTACATCTTGATGAGTCATAGTTTATGTGTATTTGATGTATGATTGGTACATATTTTATGCATGGTTGATGCACTTGTTGATGGTACAGGTTGAGGTACAAGTTGGTGCATGGTTGATGCACTTGTTTATGGTACATGTTATTTGTACACGTTTGGTGCATGGTTGATGCATTTGTTTATGGTACATGTTGAGGTACAGGTTGATGTACGGTACATGTTGGAATAGGTTATTGGTATATGTTAATGTATGGTACATGTTGGCATAGGTTATTGGTATAGGTTGATGTATGTTAGATGTTGGAACAAGTTATTGGTACAATTTGTTACAGGTTGATTACAGGTTGATTGGTACATGTTTACAACAGTATATCTCACAGTGATAGTGTGATAGTGGTTCCATCATTCTACTTATACGTCAGGGAGATTGGAAGGGGAAAGGACATGTGGTTGTAGCCACCTTTTGATTTTATCCAAAAAACATAGGGGGTTGTAGCCTCCTTCCGGTTGTAGCCAGAGAATTGGGAAGTTGGAGATTCCCTTAGGTTGTAGCCTGAGAAACTGGGGGGTTGTATTCTCCTTCTAGTTATAGCCAGAGAATTGGGGAGTTGGCACTTCCTTTAGGTTGTATCCTGAGAAACTAGGGTATTGGAGCCTCCTTCCAGTTGCAGTTGGAAAACAAAGGAAGTTGGTGCTTCCAATGAATGTAATTCTTAAATACATATAAGAAAACACATTATGTGGTTTTCTCTCTCTTTGGGTTTCCACATAAAAACATTGGTGTACTGTGTATGTGTATGATTTATCATTTTTTTATTGTTTATTTACTCTGCAACTATTGGATGATATTACTACATTGATATAAACTTACATTTTGTGGTTAAAAATGATTATTTATCTATTACTTATTCATCCCCCCCTCTCAGTAATCCAACAATTGGTTTCAGAGTAGGTTCCTTTATGAAACAATTTAACCACTGGAAGGAGATCAT
>SNQJ01S0041924.1:0-22615 GCA_010110895.2 Picea sitchensis
CCAATTCCCAAGTGTCATTTTTCTCTATTTGATCCAATTCTTCATTCATGGCCTTATTCCAAAATTCATCTTTGTTGGCTTCTTCAAAACTGTTTGGTTCAATTGTAGATAAGACTGTTAGGTGTGTTTGTTCTGGTGAACGTATTTTTCTTCTAGTCTCAACTCTTGCATCTTTGTTTCCAATAATTCTATCTAAAGGATGATTCTTCTGTACTCATTTTCTAAGTGTCTTTGGAGATACTTGCTAAACTTTCTCTTATGTTTCTGTCGGATTCTCTTCATCTTCCTCTTCTACTTCATATTTAGCTTCTTCTTCTTCAAAAATTTGTTCCATTGATTTGTTTTCTTCTTCCTTTGATAATGGTCTGCCTATTTCATCAATTGTTACGTTGATGCTTTCCACAACTTTGTTCAATCTTAGATTGTAACATTTGTATGCTTTCCTTGTACTTGAGTATCCAACAAGTAGTCCTTTGTCGACATGAGAGTCAAACTTTCCCATTTTTCCATATTCTCTTTTGATGTAGCATTTGCTTCAAAAAACTATGAAGTGCTTCACATTTGCTGGTCTTCCTTTCCATAGCTCGTAGGGAGTTTTATCAGTGTTGTTTCTGAGCATTACTCTGTTTTGAATGTGAACTGTTGTCCAAAATATATCTGTCAATTTGGAATCCATTAGCATTGTTCGAGCCATTTACTGTACTATCCTATTCTTTCTTTCAACAACTCCATTATGTTGAGGTGTCCTAGCAATGGAGAATTTCCTTTTTATTCCACGACTGCTGCAATAGTCCATAAATTCCTCTGAAATGAACTCTCCTCTATTATCAGATCTCGAGCATTTGATTCTTGAATCCATCTCATTTTCAACCATTTCCTTGTAGATCTTGAAGTTTTCATAAGATTATGACTTGTTCTTGAGAAAACAAACTACATTCATTCTTGTATAATCATCAACTAATAACATAAAATATCTCTCACCTTTTAAGCACTTTGTTGTAGTTGGTCCAACTAGATCAGTATGCACAATTTCCAGTGGTCTTGTTGTTGAATATTCATTTGATTTGAACGTGGTCTTTGTTTTCTTTCCTTGTTGACAATGCTTGCATAAAGTGTTGGTTGGTTTCGTGATCTGGGGCATTTGTCTTACTACTTCTCTTTTGATGACTTTGACAAGGTTATCAAAATGAATGTGACCCATTCTTTTGTGACATAACCAACTTTCATCTTCCTTTCCTAGACAACACTTTTCATTTCCAATTTCACTTAACACATATATGTTGTTTGAAGATCTTGCAGTTGTACTGACCAATTTCCTTGAATCTTCTCTTCTTATCTCACACTGTTGTGAATTGAAATTAGCTTTATGACCTTGGTCACACATTTGACTCACACTTAGAATATTATGTTTCATATCTTCTACCAGTAGAACATTTTGTGCCTTTTTATTCTTGTTCCCAATTCAGACTGTGCCTTCTCTAATGATTTTGGCTGAATTATCATTTCCAAAGGAGACTGATCCATTTCTTTCATTTCGCAATGTAAGTAATTTGTCTCTATCACCTGTCATGTGTTTTGAACACCCACTGTCAACATACCAATTGTGTTTCCTCTGCTTAGCTTGTAGAGTGACTGTGCATTCTTCATTACTATACTAATCTTGCTTTCTTATCCATATCATTTTCTGAGGTTCTTGTCTGTCACTATTGTTATTCTATTGAGGTTCTTTAGAAGGGACAGTCATTATACAATTTTTGGCGATGTGTCCAAAATTGTTACATTTGTAACATTCCATTTCAGTGCTGAAAGATTCAAATATGTGGTAACTTCTTCTTTGTGTTTCACTAGGTCTTCTTGAGTAACCCCTTTGTGTATGACTCTCAAAGTTGTTATTGTTTTTATTGTTAGCTATGCAATTCACAACTTTATGTCCAAAAGTATTACATGCATAACATAAACCAAAAAATACAGTTTGATACCTAGAAGTTGAATATATTCTGAAAGAAGGTGCTCTTATGAATCCTTCTTCTTCTTGAGGCCTATCTGTCTATTGTTGATTCTGAAATCTGAATCTTCTTGGTGGAGGAGTGTCCCTGTAATCTCCCTTGTACATCTTCATATCCCCTTTTATTGTTTCTGCATAGATTTTTTGATTTGTTTATTGCTCTATTGTTTTGGAGCTTGATCCCTTTTCTGTCTGATTGTATCCAAGTCTAGACTTGTCAAGATCAGATTTTTGACTGCTAATAATGTCATCCAAAACTTTTGAGCTATTCTGCATATTTTTCTTTTGAATATCCTTTCTTAGTGTGACAGTCTCTACTTCCAAGTTTCGAATGATCTTGTCATTTTCTTCTAGCTGTTCTTTGAGTGCTTCTTCAATTATTTTATCTTCTTCTATTTGATCCTTAAATATTGTGATCATTTGTTCTAGTTCTCGAGTGTCCTTTTTCTTGTCTAGTTCTACTTATAGTTTCTTGTTTTTCTTCTTTTCTCTTCTGATAACTTCTATGGAACACATTAATTCTTCTCGATAGTCAACTTCTTCATATTCTTCTTCAGAGTCTTCTTTGTCAGAATCTTTTATTGCCATGAATATAACTCTTCCTGTCTCACTGTCACTGATTTTATCTTCATCTGATGATGAGATGTCTTCTTTGATGCATAAGTTTTTCTTGAAATCTTTATTTGTAGTTCTTTTGCCTTTATATGTGTGTTTGCCTTTTGAGTAACCTTCATCATTTCTCTTTTTCTTATGAGGAAATTTGTTAGCAAAATGACCAATACCATCACAATTAAAACAAATTAAATGAATCTTACCTCTATACCTACCATTGGTTCCCTTGTTTAGTATTTTGACGAAGTTGGCCACTTCTTCATCATATTCCAAGACGTCATTGTTGCTGCTATATTCTTCTTGTTCCTTTTTATTTTTCTTTGATCTTTTGGATGCTTTGAAGTCTACTTCTTTTACACCTGGATTTTCCTGTTCAGTTCTCATTTCATATGCTGTGAAAATTCCATGCAGTTCGTCCATGCTTATTGAGTTCAGATCCGATCTTTCTTTTAGTGTTGATATCTTAGGGTTGAATCTCATAGGAAGAGATCTTAGTACCTTTTGAACAATTACAAATTCTTTGATTTCTTCTCCCAATCCTATGATTGCATTCACTGTTTCATCAACTCTTAAGAAGTAAGCTGCAATATTCTCATCTTTCTTCATTTTTAGTTGTTCAAACTGACCTCTGTAAGTTTGAATTTTTGCTTCTTTGACTTTTGTATCTCCTTCATAAAAATTTCGAAGCTTGTCCCAAATATCTTTGGCAGATTTACAATGTGCAACTTTGGTGAATACTGTTTCACTGAGACCATTCAAAAGTGCATTTGTAGATTTGGAATTATTCTGACCAAGTTTCACTGCTTTGTCATTTGTTGGTGGAGTTGTTGGTACTTTGTATCCATCTACAATTGATTGTCAAATTTCAAACCCCTATGCTTGTAAATATGTCTTCATCCTTATGCTCCAAAAAGCATACTTATGTCCATCAACGTGTGGTATTCCATTTTTATATGAGTTGGTACTCTCCATGATCTACCTTTCAGTGCTTAAACTGATTTATGAAGGAACCTACTTTGATTCCAATTGTTGGATTATTGAGAGGGGGGGTGAATCAGTAATAGTGTAATTATAATCCTTATTCTCCAAATAATCCAAGTGTTATATCAATGTAGAATTATTATCCAATAATGAGCAAAAAGAAATGAACAATCACACACATACACATTACACCAGTGTTTTACGTGGAAACCCAAATCGAGAGAAAAACGTGGAATGATTTATCTTATATGTCTTGAAGAATTACATTCATTGGAAGCACCAACTTCCTTTTTTTTCCAGCTGCAACTGGAAAGAGGCTCCAACTCCCTAGCTTCTCAGGCTACAACCTAAGGGAATCTCTAACTCTCCAATTCTCTAGCTACAACTAGAAGGAGGCTACAACCCCCTATGTTCTCCAGCTATAACCGAAAGGTGGCTATAACCACCTGTCCTTTTCCCGTCCGACCACTCTAAAGTAGAAGTAGAATGATGGAACCACTATCACACTATCACTGTGAGATATACCATTGTAAACATGTACCAATAAACCTGAACCATGCATCAACCATGCATCAACCTATACATCAACCTGTAATCAACATGTACCATAAACAAGTGCATCAACCATGCACCAACCTGTACCAAACAATCTGTAATCAACCTGTACCATAAACAAGTGCAACAAACCATGTGCCAACCTGTACCAAACAACCTGCAATCAATCTGTACCATAAACAAGTGCAACCATGTACCAAGTATGTACTAATCATGTTTCAAGTACTCATCAACTATGAATCATCAATATGTACCAATATCATCAACTATACACCTCATGTATGTGCCAACTCATCAACTACTCGTCTCAACCATGTACCCAACTTGTACCTCAACCAAAATCCCTCATCAATATCATAATCCAAATATGATTTGTAACTTTGTAATAGACCTGGTGTACATGATCAAATAACTGCAAACCTTCTTTAACTTTAACAACAAGAGACTAGCATTTTCATCAAATATTTCTTTAGTCTCACAAGACTAGTTTTGGATTAGTCAACAACCCCAACTTGAAATAATCATAAATTTGTACCTATAATGAATAAATATATGAAACTGATAAAAAATGTTCTTCAGTGTGTTTTATGCATTTCCTCCAGGTTTCACTACATGGAACCTCTCATAAAAGGAGTTATGGAAAAAATGACACACCTTACTGAATTATGACATATTCTAGAGAGCGACCTTGTAGAGTGTGCCCCACATGGAATATTTGTTAAATTTATCTGAAATGGTTACAAATAATACTACAGAATATACTATAACCAATACATTTGGTCTTACTAAATTTGGATCTGTTATGAAGAAGTTATGACATTTTTACCCAAAACCCTTGTTTTTTAATAGTTTCAGGACTAGCCACAAACCCTATTTTCCACGGAGTGTAACTCCAAAAATACAATGACCAACAAATTGAATTTTTTTAACACAGATACTTGGATATGTTTCCTCAATGGAATAGCAATTTCAAGGTCTGATTCATTCTAGAAATTTTTTTATTGTGAAAATGGTGAGATGACCTGAAAAAAACATACCTTAGAAAGCATCATCAAAATAATTTATCCTTCCTTGAATTCTAACCTTCTTTTCTTCACTTTCCTCAGAAATTTGGCTTAGATATCCTTTGGTTACCTCAGAAACCTATAGGTATTCAATATTCTCAAGTGTATCTTAAATGATAGAGCCTTGCCCCTTATTTATACTCTCCAGATAGCTTCCTTAAAAACATCTTCTAGGTCACTTTGCCTACTTTCCTTATTTTAGGGTTAACCCACTTCTAATTTCTCCATTAAATTTATTATTGAATTAATTTATTTTGTATTCACTTTGAATATAGTACACTCATCACTTTACTTTATTATTTACCTTCTAAAATATCTTAAACCACTTTGACTACTTTGACATTTTGGGGCTTCCAGATGACATATGAGGGTCCTCCAACTTCTCATGGCCATAACTCTCTAACCGTGAGGAGTTATGTGACGTTCCACGTACCACCGGAAATGGCATGACAAACAATATCCATCTAGGATAGTTTCACTGAAAAATTCACTGGCACTCATCTCATTATTCCACAAATAAGCATGGTTTCTCTAACCATACTTCTAGGATAACTCAATCTGCAAAGCGTCTTCCCGTGAGGGCTTTCACCATAAGGGGACCACTTTGGAGTTCATCCATTTCTACTTATTATCAACCATCACAAGACAATAATGAGTCATCTTTACATCAAACAATATTGGGTCCATTACCCAACCTTTGTGCTATGGGTCTTTCTTCAAGGGTTGACATCAATGACAACCAACCTTAATCAACAGTGGCACCATCACATTCGCCCAAATATTCCATGTGTCAAATTATCATTCAGCCATGTGTCAACAATATTTCCCAGTCAGCACCTGTCCACATCAGCCTGCCATTCTAGTTAGCACCACATGTCGTACGGACCTTGCCACGTCATCCCATGCCACGTGTCACCCTTACAGTGGTGTCACATGTCACAATCTGACTCGTCCACCTGTCAGCTATCATGCCCAGTTAGAATGCCAATGCATAACTACCATGTCACCTGCATGGACTGTACGATTAGCTACCACGTCAACATTATACAGACTGTACAATCAACAAAATTTTGCTTGTTTGGCAAAATGAACAGATAGCGATATCTTTCACATATGATTTTCGTTTGATCCCGTTCAAGTTGTGTTGGGTTCATATCGACAATGCCTATGCACACGTCCGTTTTGAAGCCATTATGAGCACTTTGATTGTTATCCCTTCCTGGACCCATTTTGGTTCCAGGATCCATTTTGGATCATCAAGGTTGATCTTTGTTGGTCTCAATTGTTCTGCAATCTCCAAGGTGTCCAATAATGGTGGAAAATATGGTAGGAGGAGGTCCACATTGAACACTGGGTGTAATCCAAGGAAGTGGGGAGTGTTGAGAACAAAAGCATTGTCACCCACATCCTTGGTGATAGTGTAAGGCCCATAACGAAGTGGACAGAGCTTTTGATGGGGCCATGTAAGGAATTATTTTTGCAAATGTAACCAGACCTTGTCTTCCACGTGAAACTTATGCGGTACCCAGTGTTTATCATGGTGCTTCTTGTACTTATCTTTGGCTTTCTGCAAAATCTCATGGACCTGTGGGTGGTTGTGCTGAATCCGCTCAGTGAATCTAGTGGCTATTTCAACACCAGACTGAAGATGGGAAAAATATGTCTGTGTTTTGTTGCAAGAGGTAGTGAAACATCAATGGGACCCAAGGGTTGGAATCCCAGCCCCACCTGAAATGGGCTATGGCCAGTGGAGCTATGGATATCCCAGTTGTAGTTGTGGTGAACATAGGGAATACTCGCATTCCATGTACGTGGATGCTTAGAGTTATACATGCATGAGATGTGCATAATCATCCAATTGACGACCTCTGTTTGACCATCGGTTTGAGGTTGGAAGGCAGTGGATTTAGTGATCTTGGTGTCCAACAGTGACCAGAGACTCAACCAAAATGCGCTGAGGAACCTGTTGTCTATTATGAACATAAATATACATATAAAATAGATATTAATAACACCAAAATATATGGAATATAGTAATCAAATCCATACAGACAAACATATATAATGTATAAGAACGAATAGTAAGATGATTACAAATGAGAATGAGGTCTCACTTATATACCCACGTAGGGGTGCCCTTAACCAATAGTCATGTCCTTTGAGACATGTGCTTTCATTATTAATAATTATTATTTATTAATTATCATGTTACTAATATCTATTTTATATGTATATTTATGTTCATAACATTGCGTTCCCCTTAAAAATGATTTGTCCTCAAAGCATACTTTATGGAATACTTATCTCTTGCTCTGGCTTGTAATTATTGTCTCTTGATTCTTTATTATTGAGTTAATAGTCATTGAGGACCTGAGACGATATGATCTTCTAAGCACTGAGCAGAACCGTCGAATTGTAAAGGAGTCTCCCATCCTAATTCGATCTTTTAGGGATTTGGGTTTTTATAGGGTTCTTGGAAAGAACTTGATACATTTCTACTCCCATGATAGATTCTACTTTGACCCCCACTTATAGTGGAAGTAATATTCTTTAGCATATCGATTATTTGTTTCTTTTGAGACATTGATTTCCTAAAGTATCGACTTTTGTGATTAGGATGACAATAAGGCATCCTTGTAACTTGATCTTTACTTCGTATAATTGTAGTTTTTTCTTGATTAACTTTTGGAATTAAGTATTTTTTATACCCCTGAATTGTTTTTACTTCGACATTTGAAGAACTTTTTACATGATTTGTAAGGTTGACTACGTCTGTATTAATTCCTTTATCTAGAATTGAGATTTTTACATCTGGAGGCTTCTCTAGCTCCATAGGATTAATCATTGTCCCTTTATCCACTATTGATGTTTTGTGATCTAACTCTTCTTGTAAAGACTTATTATCATTCTTAATTCTTTTAATTTGTGTTAGTAAATCCTGGTTATGTTGTTTTAATTGTAAAAATTCTTTTTTTCCTTCTGATTTGTCATATTTATTTTTTTTATTCTAGATTCTCCTTTCTTTCATCCTTTAAGATTTTAATTTCTTCTAGTAAATTATGATTAAGGTTCCTTAGGCAGGAGCTCTCTTCTTCGATTAATTTTTCTTTGAGACATTGATTTTCTTTTTCCAACTTTTGAAAACACTGCTTCTTCTCCTTGGACTTTATGATTTTTGCAAGTAGTTTATGATTATGATTTCTTAGGCAGGAAATCTCTTCATCTTTTTCAATTATGATCTTGTCACATTCCTTCTGTCGATCTTGCAACTTTTGTATTGAATTTTGGTTGTCTTGAAAGATCACTTCTGATATGTCCTTCAGGTATTCTGATGATGGAGCTTCTAAATGTGACTTCATTGTAAAGTCTTGTAATGTGATTTTCTTCTTCTTATAAGAAAATGTCAAAAACTTTCTCCTTGTGTTGAAAATAAAAGTACCAAATGTATCTACCCAAGTTGACCCTAGAATTATATCAACATTGTCTTGATACATTGATAACACATTGAATTGACCTATGAATTTGTAATCACCAATAGATAATTGTAGGTTCTTAATTTAATATTTTTCAACGGAAATACATGTGTCATTTTCAATTATATTTGGTTCTAAAACCATTAATTGGTTCAGCAGGTCAACATTAATGTGATTTTTCCTAGCATTCGAGCAAATAGCGACGTTGATATTCTTTCCTTGAATAATCCCATTAACTTCTAATAAGGGATCCACATATTTTTTATAAGTATGAGAGAATCTTCCTTATTTTTCACCATGAAACTCCATTTATATAATTATATGTTTGAACCTCAAAATGTAATAATAATATATGTTACTTTTCTTCACCTTCCTTTATTACTTTTGTTATTTTTCAACTCCTTTTAAATAAGCACTTTTATAAAGTTGAAATCCTTTAATGTGAAGTGTAACCATTTTTTACTTTATCATGTGATCTTTCGATAATATTTTAATAATACTATTTTTAAAATATTAAATACCTTCTTACTTGGAAATGGGCTCTTTTATAATTTTTTTTACTAGTGGTTTTTTTAATAATCTTTGTAATATATTATTTTTAAATATTATTTTTACTTTTACTTAAATATATTATTTTTACTTAATATTATTTTTACTTTTACTTAAATATATTTGAAGTTTTTACTTAATATTATTTTTACTTTAAATATTATTTTTGCTTTTTTTTTTTTATTTATTTATTTTAAAAACTTCAAATACTCTTAACTTCAATTACTTAATAATAAGTCACATTTGTACACTTTGTGGTAACTTTTATGAAAAATTATTTTTCTTTTATAACAACCCAATTAAAATATATTTTGTCTTAATATATGGATATGGGTCATAGATTAATGATTTACTATACGCAGTTAATCCTGAAAATGATATCTAATATATTGCACTGCGAAAGCCCCTCTATGCTTAAATAATACATTTTCTTTTAAAAGAAGATATTAATATTATCTCTTTTCCTCAACCATTTTAATAAACTTATTAACTTTTTTTAAAAATGAATGATCGCCACTTTTGAAGTGAGATTTAAAGTTATGGAAATGTACCTTTTACTCCTCCTAACTTCTTGGTAATTGTAGTCAACTAACTATTATGCTCCTGGGTAGGATTTCACCTTTGTATTTGGTAGTTTGGCTTTATAATTTTCTTATGTAACTTTTATATTGAAATGCTTTGATTTTATAATTTTTTTTTCCTTTTATTCATAAACTAGTTACGTACTTCTTTTGAATTTGCAGTGGAATCTCTTCTTCAAACTTTAATTTTTTTTCTAGACTTCAACATTTGCAGTGGATTTCACTTTATATATATTTTTTCAACGATAATAATATTTTCCAACTGAATTTTCGAGCTTCATATGGCCAAAGTCTGATTGTGATCAACGATATCGGATCAAAGAAACTACGATTAAATTTAGTGTGGCCAAAAGCCGAATCATAACTTAGCTATGATACCAAATTAGACGAACAAAGTTCCACATGCACAAATAATCCAAAATATCTGGAATATAGTAATCAAATCCATACGGACAAATATATATAATGTATAAGAATGAATAGTAAGATGATTACAAATGCGAATGAGGGCTCGCTTATATATCCACGTAGGGGTGCCCTTAACCAATAGTCATGTCCTTTGAGACATGTCCTTTTATTATTAATAATTATTATTTATTAATTATCATGTTATTGATACCTATTTTATTTGTATATTTATGTTCATAACATTGTTCTGATCAAAGATGATGGTCTGTGGTACCTCAAAATGGACCCACGCTTGTTTGAAGAAGAGCTTGGAAGTATCTGCCACTATGATTCTCTTCTTCCAGGCTGTGAGAATGACCATCTTCAAAAACTGATCAACCACCACAAATACACAATCATTGCCTTGCTTGGTGGATGAAAGGCTAGACATGTAATCCATCGAAATGGATTCCCAAGGCCTCTCATGTGTAGAAAGAGGGGTGTATAAGCCTTTCTTCTTGATTGTTGGCTTGGAAATGGCATAGGCAGTGAAATATCTAATATAATTGTTGACTTCATGTTGAAGTTTTGGCCAATAAAAATGTTTTTGTAGAACGTCCACAATTTTCTCCATGCTAAAATGTCCTGCCATCCGACTGTAGTGAGCCTCCTAAATCAACTTTGAACGCTTTCTTGCAAAAATATAGAGATGGCCCAGATGGAATAGCATTTCATCATGAATTTGAAAATTAGTGACATTTGCACATGTACCCAAGAGTTGATAGGTGGTGGATAAGTCTGGATCTTGCTGATAAAGTTGGAGCCATTAAGATGCCTCATGCCCATAGGAATGGAGCATGGTGGTGAGTGAAACCATGGGTGGTTGACTGAGGCAGTAAACGACACAATTTTTTATTCCTATCTTATACTTGATGTTGAGATGGAACTACTGCAAGTAAGTGGACCACTTCTGATGGTGATCGTTTTGCAACTTCCCCTATCTTTATATGAACTATGAAGGCTTGTGATCAGTGTGGATGATTGTCTCCTTTCCCAGAATGTAATGTTTCCATTGATGATAGACTTGTATAATGGAATACGTTTACTTGTAATAGGTGGGGTATTTCCGGAAAGTATCTGATAGTGTCTCACTATGGTATGCTACCATATGACCATGTTGAGTGAGAATTGAACCTACAACATATTCAGATGCATCAGTCTCAATCTCAAACAGTTGTTGTAAATCGGGTAAGGAGAGTACTGAAGTTGAGCATAAGTGATGCTTTAGATCATCAAATGCTCGTAGTTGTGCCTTCCCCCACAATATATTTTCCCTTCCACCACCCTTGATCACTTGGATGAGGGCCCATGCAATATGGGAGAATCTCAACATGAACCGTCAATAGAAGTTGCCAATTCCTAAGAAGCTCTGAAGCTCGGTTAGTGTGGTTGGGGCTGGCTAGTCACGGATGACTTGGATCTTAGCTAGATCCACATGTACCCCATGCTCATCAACAATTTATCCCAAGTAATGGAACCTGTTCATGCCAAAGGATAATTTTTCCAAGTTGGCATATAGCTTGTGTTTCCGCAGAGTGCCCAAAACCTATTGAATATGTTGCATGTGCTCCTCCCAAGTTCTATTGAATATGAGGATGTAATCCAAATATACCACCAAAAAAGAGCTGGTGAAGGGTCTCAATACATCATCCATCAACCTCATGAAAGTTGTTGGTGCATTTGTTAATCCAAAGGGCATCACCAGCCATTCAAACAAACCTTCTTTAGATTTGAAATTTCTCTTCCATACATCTGTTGGTTCGATGGGAACTTGATGGTAGCTATACTTTAGGTCAATCTTGTCGAAGAACTTTTCCCCCTTGATTTGGTCAAGAAGGTCTTCAATTCGGGGAATTGGGTACCGATTCATGACTATGATTTTGTTTAATGCTCTGTAATCAATGTAGAGTCACTAGGTCTCATCTTTCTTCTGCACTAGTACAATAGGGCTTCCTCAAGGGGATGATCTGGGTCTGATGTGACCCTTTTAAAGTAGATCTTGGATCTCACGCTTGATTTCATCATTTTCCATCAACAAGTGACGATATCCTGTTCCATTAGGAATAAGTGCGCAAGGGGTTAGATCAATTGGATGCTTGACTTGGTTGTGCGTTGGTACCCCAGTGTGTGAGGAGATGGTGTCTCTGTACTCTTCCAGGATCTCTCCCACTTTATTTTGCTGCAAAGAGAGGCTATGTACAGAGGCCACTGATGTGGCGATGACCTTCTTCTTACTGTGATCATGGATCACAAAGAAGAAAAACTTCTCGATCTATGAAATGACCTTACTACATTGCTTAGTATATTTTAAAGAAATAGTAGTATATAGTGCTACCTCAGGTATCATGTACAATTTTCTACCCAAAGTAATAATAACACTGAGGGGTCTAGACTTATACACAACATGTCGCTTCCACAAATATGATTGTCCTAAAATAACATCACAAACTTCAAGGGTAGAAATATCACACAATACCTCGTCTTTGAAGGGCTTGATGTTGTATGGAAGACGACATTGTTGGTTGATGCGGAGATCTCTTCCTTGACAAAGCCAACTAATGGTGTAGGGTTGTCGGTTTGGTGTCGTCGGAGGGTCCAACCGCTTGATTACCTCTATTGAGATCAGGTTCTTCTAACTGCCACTATCGACAATGAAATGAAGTTGAGACCCCTTTACCAACATCTGTGAGTGAAAGAGGCATTCCCCTTCATATGGTTCTTCTGGTTCACTTGGTTGGACTTTGGTGGTAGTGACAATGGCATTGGGTTCGGAATCGATAATCTGCTTCCCTCCTTCTGGATTTGATCTGTAGTTAGAATATTCCTCTGACTCGGAATATTTTAGTTCGGCCACCAATGACTTCTTGGAACAACATTATTCGGTGTTGTGCCAAGGGATTTTATGGTATTCACACCATTTTCTCATGTCCTTCTTCAACTTCTCATTACCCTTCTTGTGTTGCAGCTTGGACTAGTTTTCCTGAGAGTGGCCATATTTTCTTTGTCCCTTGTTTTGTGGGTTGGGGCCACCTTTTCCAAGCTTTGGTTGTGAGGAGTTTGCAGATCTAAACTATAGCCTCTTCTGCTTAAATTTCTTCTCGATCTTGACATCATATCTATAGGTCATACCCAATGATGCAATGTCCAAAAAATTAATTTTTGTTTGAATGTATCTATGTAAACAATTGCGGTATTTGAGCACAAGATTTCATTCAGAGTCTTTGATACCCAATTTGGTGTGCATGGTATGGAAAATATTGGTGAAATCTGGTACTGTATGGTCCCTTTTTTGATGCATGGTGGTCCATCTTGTATACTAGTCCTCGTGGCTTCCAACAGGGTAGTATTGTTCTTTAATGGCATCCCTGAAGGAATCCCACATGGGTGAGACTGCAAATATTGCATATTCCTCTATGATCATTTTCTCAGAGTAAGTATCCCACCAGTCCTTAACATGGGGGATGACCTTGAGGAGTGAAAAAGTAATATTTTCCCTATCGAAAAAATGGTGGACCGAAAAATACTCTTTGAGCATATTCAACCCTTTGTCTACAACATCTGCATCTATCAGTCCTTCAAATAATGGAATATCAAAATTTACTTGTACCTTGAAGGGGGTTTCATGGCCACTTGATGAAGATGTGTCTCCTGTGGGCAGTCATCAAAGGATCTGTGCAAAATTTTCCATCATTTCGTTCCTTTTTCGTGCAAGGGCTTACTCGAGCAACATTTTAAAAGGATATTCTGCTCCATCATATTTATTTTCGTCCCACATGGGTTGTTTTCGGGCTCAGTGTGGCCGATCTTGCAAAGGATTGACTGGTTCGATTCCCAACTTCTTGTACCCAGATCTTGTCAGGGACATGTAGAAAGAAAAATAAATGAAGAGAAGACAACTCTAATACCACTGATCCATATTTACGAGCGGAACGAAATGAATAACATACATAATAAAATAACATGGAGATATGGAGAACAACAACAAATTTCCAGTGAACAATAACTTCTATTCAATAAATAATATAGGCTGAAACTGTAAAACTGCAAAACTGAAAACAAATTACTCGAATGGTGGTAGCTATCTCTAAGAAGAGATGTGGATTCTACACGCATCCGTCTGAGTAGAATGATTACAATGAGGCTCCAGAGGCCTTTTTAACATTACTCATGATTTCCAAAACCCTAAACATCCAAAAACCTAACCCTCGGAGATGAAATGCCAAAAGTTATGTGGGCCCTGATGGGTAAGATGGTACCTCAACTTCCTGGGGTCATAACTTTTTCATATGACCTTGTTTTTAGGCACGTGATAGCCCATTGGAATTTTTTTTTCGATAACTACAAATTATTCCATCCAACTATATGTACTGACATGAAAACTTCCAAAATAAGGCAGTTGGATTAGGTGGGAAGCCACCAATATTGACCTAGAAGCTATGTAGGGATTTATACAGCCCCGGAAGTGTAGAACCCACAATTACAAAGAATTACAAAACAACGTGTTGAACTAAAAAATGTCAAGAGGAGATAGTTGGAATAGGTGGGTGGCCACCAATATCCACCTGGATCACTAGATCACAAGATAGATAAGCAATGAATAAGTGTGTGAGTGTACAAATGAATGACTCCATGAGGTGCTTATATAGTTGTTCTAGCTAACTCCTTTCCTTGTTTCAAGGCTTCTAGGGTTTCTTGTTATAACAAATTAACCCCTTTGACTAGTTGACTTGTAACCAGTTAGGGATTCTTAACCCTTCCTTGGGGCTTCCAACTTCACAAGGCCATATCTCCCTAACTGTGAGTATCCATGTGGCGTACCACATATCATTGGAAATGATACGACATGTACTATTCATCTATGAGGGTCTTGCTTGCATTCACATTGTCCTTCATGTTATTATTCCTCAATCAACTTTGGGTCCCATAACCACACCTAGGGATTTCTTATAGACCTCTTCAAAGAGTCTTCCTATGAGTTCCATTCTTAGAGCTACGCCACAAGGGGACTACTTTGGAGACTTCTTCAATTATACCCATCACATCAATCCAACTAACTATCCAAACCAACTGGCCAACGATATCATCCACATCTATGGGGATTCCAGACTTCTCCAAGGATTGCAATCAATCTCTAAGGGTTGACATCAATATCCAAGATCACTCTCCAAGGGTTGACATCAATGACAACCAAATTTCCAAACCAACTACCCAACACTTATTAAGGATTGTTGTGTTAAATTGTCTCATGTGTGGTTAGAGTGAAATCCATGTTTTGCTTCCTCTCCCCTATAAACGAATCTTCCTACACTTAGACAATACATGGAAGTGTTAAATAAGTAGATATCAAATCTAAGATCTTGTTATTGGTAATTGAAAGGAACATCACATTATAGAATTTATTTTCTAAGGAAAAATGGTCGATGACATAACTTACATGCAAGAAACATGGCCAATAAAAATGATCATCGAGGTAAAAAAAGATAGAAAAGAATCACCACAGTAACCTTTAACATGCAAGCATTCATCATGCGAAGGCTTTGAATTGAATTAGAACTATGCAACTTGACATGCATTCACAATCTTAGTAAATATAAAGCCACAAAAATGCATGGAGCTTAGAGACATTAATTAACTATAAGTCCCATGACACCTAACAAATAATATAATATAATATAATTATTAATAATTATATATTATATTATATTATATAAAAAAATTATATGATATATTAAAACTATTACAACCCATTTATGATTTTCATAGATGGTTTTTCTATATATTAGAGCAATGTCCTAAATGCATGAACTCTAATAATTATGGGCATTGTTATATTATGTAACAAATCCTTAAAAAAATCGCTTGGCTCAAAAAACTTGGGTATGCTTTTTTTATATTTTATTTCAAGGTACTTTTCAGACAATTTGGATATGGTTTATTTTTACGCCGAAGGTGTTATTTAAGGGGAGGTTTCTCTCACCCCCTCGTAGTTTGTATGAAACGTATAAACAAATGTCATATGTATATATTCACAACTTATCAACAAGTGACATGTGTGTTTGTCTGCAACCAGATAGTTCCAACCAGCTGTCCATTTCCTGCAAGCTTCGTCCGGTCCAAGGGCCTTATCCATCCTAGCTTCTTCACGAATAATTCAATTTGTGTGATCAATCCTTTGACCTTCACGACAAATACGAGGCCTTGCAGACACATGACCCTAGGATATCTCTCGAAGGTGATCGATGTAGGGAATGCTTCTAATGCCTGCAACAGATCGAGTAACCATTTAGATGATTTAGTTGAATTTTTCTGGTTCAGAGTATTCATAGTTGTCTACACCTATGAACATTCACTATTCCCTTATTTGTATTGCACGGTTATGGTCATTTACTTGGAAATAATGGAGTAAGAATCAGTTGTAAGCGTCAATTGACAGAGTCAGTAGCGTAAGTAGAGTCTAGTTATCTATGGTTTGATGTAACCGACTAAGTAAAGTAGTTTCCTATATAATGATGTAATCAATCCTCATTCAATGATATAGATTGTGAGCTTTGCCTCACCTATGTTTTTTCACCTAATTCTAAATCGGTATCAGAGCCCACATTGGAGATCTGAGAGATCCATCTCTCTGAGGTGAGATCCAAGAGAAGGATCTCGATTTGATTGGAGAAAAATTACGAGCACCCCCTTATTCAGTGTTAGAGAGCGTTGACGCTCTCACACTTATAAAATTAAGTTTTTTGGACCCCTCATGCTCTCGTTGTGTGTGTTTAAGAGCGCTCCCCCTCTTACTCTCATCGAGCATTGAAAACCCTGACTCACTCTCCCCCAATCATATTAGTGGAGCGCTAGCACTCTCCTTCGCAAGTTCAAGGAGCGTCATTCATAATTTCGTTGAGTCGCGAGCTTGAGGGCCATGAAAAAATTCCGATAAGCATTCCACGAGCAGAAAAACACCTTTCCTTTGTGAAATCGGATCTGGTGCTTGGTGCTGAGTGAAATCGGATCTGGTGCACTGGAATGCAGCCATTTCTTGTTTGATTGAAATTTCGTGTAGAGGAAAGATCTGGGTGAGGTGATCTGGTGCAAATATATATCGTTCTTTTCTCACAGTTCAAACTTCAAAGGAGTGGACACCATGCAACATGCATGCGTTGGATATTCATGCATGCTTCATATAAAGGAGATTATTTGTGAGTAAGGTATAATTTTTTTTGTGAAAGTGGTATAAACTTTATTGAGTGAGGTATAAAGTTATTAAAAGTGGATTTTTTTGAAGTATATAAAGTTTAATAAAAGTGGATTTTTATTCAAATGGATATTTTTTGTGAAGCGTAAACTTTAAAAGGTGGATATTAAAGTTTATTCAAGAGAATATCATTTGTGAGATTTCTCGTGTGAACATTTGTTTTATGAAAACAAAATTTTGGTGATTTGGGCATTCAGAAATCCAACACAAGCACCCAAAGAGGAAGGGTGTGCTGAGGTTATTTGCATATTCTTGGTGATTCACCTTTAGTGATACAAGGATCCATTGTCTGATTGAACAAGAAGACACTGGCAGAGAATATCTTGCAGCGATGGTGAATCCTCTGGTGGAGACCTACCTCAACAAAGCCAACAAGTTAGATGGCTCGAATTTCATTAACTGGAAATTCAAGATGCAGACCCTGATGGAAGGCTACAGTGTCTAGACCATTGCGAAGGGAACTGAACAAAACCCTGTTGTGACTGTTGGTGTGACAACATCATAGATACAAGAATGGGAGAAGCGTGAAAACAAGGAAAAGGTATTGTTATATATGTCTGTTAAAGATAATTTAATTACACATATTAGAGAAGCTAAAACTTTTGCTGAAATGTGGACAACGCTTAAAGCATTGTATGAAACTAACAACACAAATCACATTTTGTTCTTGAAAACTAAATTGCTAGACATTAAGATGGAAGGAAATGAATCTGTTAGTTCATTTTTGGGTTGCATTAAAGAGGTGAAAGACAAGATAGGAAATATAGGAGAAACATTTTCTAACACTGATCTTGTTATTATTACCTTAAATGGTATGCTAGAAGATTATCAGATGCTGATAACAGGTCTCGCAGCAAGGGAGAAACCTCCTACTTTTGAAGAACTAACAAGTATTTTGCTGCAAGAGGAAGAGAGGCGTGGGAATATGAAGCCTCACAATACAGATTTTTCACCGTGGTCAAATAAGAGATCCTCGAGAGGAAGATCAGGCGAAAGAGGTAGAGGAGGTAGTTCATCGCAGAGAAGACAATCTCCAAGGCCGAATCAAGGTATGCAATCTAACAAGACTGAGTCAAAGAGTTTTGTTTATTGTGGTCGACCTGGACATATTGTTAGAGACTGTCATAAGAAGAAGAGTGATGAAGATAGGAATAAACCTAGAACACATTCAGGTCATTATGCAGAAAAATCCTCAAATCATGATCTCAAATTATTTTTTACTAGTGATGATATTGATGAACCCCCAAATTTTGACTCACGGGATCTTATGGTGTTTGTGTCTAATGCTTCTTTATCTGCTGAAATGGATAATTCTGATACCTGGTTTGTGGATTATGGAGCATTAGTAAATATGACTTGTAATAAGAACTAGTATGCTAATTTTAAAGAAACACAGAATGGAGCCAACATATATCTTGGTGATGACCACTCTCATCAGATCAAGGGATATGGAGACATTCCTATGAAATTGTCGAATGGTACTATTAATCACATTCACAATGTTGTTTGTGTGCTAGGGATAAAGAAAATTTTGATGTCTGTGTCCACAATTACAGATCAGAACTTGAAGGTTGAATTCTTCAAGAATTATTGCATAGTGAAGGATTTATTGGACCAATTCAAAACTGTTGCAACGAGAGTCAGAGCAGGAGGCCTATACAAACTTGATTTTACCAGTAAAGCACATCACACACTGACTTATGAAACTATGCTAACAGAGAGTCTTTGGCATCAAAGGTATGGACAGATCAATCATACTGATTTATTGTTATTACAGAAAAAGAATATGGTTGAAGGACTTCCCATGTTAAAGAATGAGAATGTTGTTTGTGATGGATGTGGATTAGGAAAGATGCACAGAGATGAATTCCCCTCTAATCATGATAGGAAAAATAAAGATGTGTTATATCTTGTGCATATTGATGTTTGCGAGCCTATGCAGACTAGGTCTTCATGAGGTGCATTTTACTTTCTATTATTTATTGATGATTGCACGAGATACACATGGGTTTATTTCCTTAGAAGAAAAAGTGATGTTTTCGAGTACTTTAAGGAATTCAAAACCATAGTGGAAAAGTAGACAGGAAAATCCATCAAAATCCTCCGTTCAGATCAAGGGGGAGAGTATAAATCAGGGGACTTCATNAGTACCTCACACTCCACGGAAGAATGGAGTCACTGAAAGGAAAAACAGAACTCTGGTAGAGTGTGCACGCAGTATGATGAAAGGTAAGAATCTCTCAAATTCATTTTGGGCTGAAGCCATAAATACTGGAGTTTATTTATTTAAAGAATAGAATTTCAACAAGGTGTCTTGATAATGTTACTCCTTTCGAAGCCTTGTATGGTTCCAAACTTGTAGTTCACAATTTAAAAGTATTTGGGTGTGAGTCTTTTTCACATATTCCAAAGGAGAATAGGAATAAATTGTATTCTAAAGCCATTAAATGTATTTTCATTGGGTACTTTTCCATGAGAAGGAAGCAGGAAATCATGACAACAAAAGTCATGAGGAATGGCATAGACTTCTTAATGAAGGAGTTAAAGAAGAGCAGCAACAACCACCACAGAAGCAACCACAACCTCAGCGACAACAGGAGCAGCAAGAAGGACTCAGTGATATGGACAATTCAAGCAGTCACAGTTCACCTAGAAGCGAAGACAGATCTTCACAAAGTGGGGAGGAAGATAATCAGTTGAGAAGATGTTCACGACAGGTTCGTCTCCCTGAGAGGTATAGAGACTATGCCCTAATGAGTAGCATTTCAAATGTCATAGAATCCATGAGTTTTGATGAAGCAAATGAACATGATGAATGACGAAATGCAATGGAGGAAGAATATGAATCTATAACAAAAAACAATACTTGGGAATTGACTGAATTTCCTAAACATAAAAATCTCATTGGATGCAAATGGATATACAAACCCAAATTTAAATCAGATGGTAATATAGACAAATATAAGGCTAGATTGGTTGCAAAGGGGTATTCACAAATAGAAGGTATTGATAATGCTGAAACATTTGCACCAGTATCTAAACTGAATACTATCAGATTGTTAATTGCTTTAGCTACAAAGTATCATTGGAAACTACACCAGTTAGATGTTAAATCTGCATTTTTGAATGGTGAGTTAAAGGAGGAGGTTTACCTTACTCACCTGAAGGGTTTGTGGGAAAATGGCAAGAACACTTAGTGTGCAAGTTAAAGAAAGCATTGTATGGACTAAAACGGACACCTAGGTCATGGTATGAGAACATAGACTCTTTATTTCTTCAACAGGGTTTTATGAGGAGCAAGAGTGATCCAAATCCGTATACCAAATTTGATGAGCAAGGGTATATAGTATTGATTTCCTTATATGTTGATGATTTGATAATTACAGGAAATGCAGAGAAATTAATTAATGAAATCAAGGAGCAGTTGTCACAAGTTTTTTAAATGAAAGATCTTGGTGAGTTACACTACTACCTAGGTCTTGAAGTTTGGAGAAATACAGGCCAAACTTTTGTTTGTCAAAGTAAGTATGTCAGAGAAGTACTTAAGAGATTTAAAATGGATCAGTGTAAATATTTTGCTGTTCCCATGCAACAGAATGTGAAACTTTGTTGTGATGATGGTTTTAAGGAGGCGAATGCCACAATGTATAGACAGATGACGGGTAATTTGAATTATCTCACCACAACCAGACTTGATATTGCATATTCTGTGAGTGTGTTAAGTCAGTTTATGGTGAAACCTCATTAAAGCCATTGGAATGCAGCAAAAGCGGTACTCAAGTATCTAAAATGAACACTTTATTATGGTATTAAATATACTGATGCATCTGATGTTGAGTTGATAGGTTACTTAGATTCTGATTGGGCTGGAAATCCAGATGATCGAAGATCAACCACTGGATATGTGTTTGGCATTGAATCCAGGGTTGTTTCATGGAGCAGTAAAAAACAACCTACTATATCTTTGTCTTCTACTGAAGAAAAATATAAAGCCTTGTGTGCAGCAACTTGTGAAGTTGTTTGGTTGAGAAGACTTCTTCAAGATGTTGGAAAATAACAAAAGGAACCTACAATGATCAAATGTGATAATCAAAGTTCAATCAATCTTGCGAAGAATCCGATTTTTCATGCAAGGAAAAAACATGTTTATGCTCAATTTCATTTTGCTAGAGAAAAATTGCAGTGAAATGAAATAGCTTTTATGTATTGTAATACTAGTGAAAATGTTGTTGATATTTTCACTAAGCCTCTTTCCAAGAGGCTTAGTGNAAGCCTCTTGGAAAGATTAAGTTTGAGCTATTTAGGGAGATGTTAGGTGTAGAAGTCAATCCATTCTCCATTAAGGGGAAGACTTGGAAATAATGGAGTAAGAGTCAGTTGTAAGCGTCAATTGTAAGCATCAGTTGACAAAGTCAGTAGCGTAAGTAGAGTCTAGTTATCTGTGGTTTGATGTAATCGACTAAGTAGAGTAGTTTCCTATATAATGATGTAATCAGTCCTCATTCAATAATATAGATTGTGAGCTTTGCCTCGCCTGTGTTGTTTCGCCTAATTCCAAGTCATTTGTCTCATGAAATTTAATTGCTGCTTATTCTGTCGCAAATAGAAACTATTCGTCTGCATTGAAATCCTGAATAATAGCAATTAAGTGTGCTATATCCATTCCAGTTAGTATACTAATGGCCAGCTAGAATTCAATAATTGCGGCCGCTTCATATTGTCCTTCAGCCGCTTCATGTTGTCCTTCTCTATCAAGTAACTGAAGTCAAAAAAAAAAAAAAATCCTCTTATAATTTCCTTTCTTTTACTGGAAGTAGCAAGGAATGAAAGCGAGCATAACATTCTTTCTGAATGAAAGCGAGTACTTGAAAATGCAAGAGGAATGCCATATTTTCTCTCCTAAAATGCAGGCCCGTTCAGAGAAATGTTACACAAAATCATACTGCAGGATCGTTCCTCCTGTGACGTATTTACTAGCATTTGCATTTTTTATGATATAAATACACACAAGAAGGGAGTCGAGTTAAAGTATCCAAGCTGTCTATTTATGTAGCAAAATTTTCATGGAATTCCGCTATAAAAAGTTAAAGCTTTCATTCATC
>SNQJ01S0041924.1:23421-37958 GCA_010110895.2 Picea sitchensis
CCCGCGGGACCCATCAAACTATGATACCAGGTGTCAATGTTATAATTGTAGGTGGTATTTAAGGAAACCATATGATTCCACACTAGGATAATAATAAAGGTAACAATGGAAAGCACACGGATTCAAACCAAGAAGTAAGAAATTATGTAGATGGAGTGAAATATGCTCATGATGTAATTTTCACCAGAGGATCTCTAAGTGAGAGCCCAATTTTGGGAGAGAACGCATCTTGTATCACTGTTTTCAGTTCATGATGTAATTCTCACCAGAGGATCTGTAAGTAAGAGCCCGATTTTGGGAGAGAACATATATTGTATTATTGTTTTCAGTTTCTGTAGGGTTAATGACAATGAACGTTGTGGACATTTGTATAGTTTCCAACGTAGTATCGGTATTAGTGCAGCTTCTATTTCTCATCATCAAAGAAGTGTTACATTGACTGCAAACAACTTACATGATTGTATTTGAAAGTAAGTATGAAAATATTTTTCTCTCTTAGAAATTGGACATTGTGTACCATAAAGTTTTAGCTATTTATAATTGGTACCATGGTATCTGATAAATCCAACAAAAGTTATATTCCTCTTAGCACTGTAATTGCGACAACATTATATGTATTTATTCAATCCCTCAAACATAACACCCCTATGAATGTATAACTCCTGGGGTTTCATTAAGAAGAAATATTACAGGGACCCATACCAATTTGTATATTCTGCTTCTCTTATTTCACATATATCAAAGAGAAAGTTTTCGAAGGTTGTTAAATATGATTGAATTATTAAACTGACTAACTGATGATAATGTTGTAGGATTTTCAGAGAAACTAAAATTGGCCCGAGGACGAGATATACAACCATTGTAGCAGAGGACGAAGTAACAGAACAACCATGAACATGGGCATGCCTTCAAAATGGGCAGTGTTTCTTTGGTAGATTTAAGTTTCATTTTTAAATCTAAATAGTAATCTGAACATGAAATCCATGTTTGAAATAGCCAGCGTTTGAGGACTCTTTGGTAGATTTAAGTTGATTTGTAAATCTAAATAATAATGTTTAATGTGCAAAAATAGTTTGTTTACCCCACCTTATAAAATAGCTACGCTTACCTATTTGTCTCTAAGGATCCCACCAGATAAATACCCAAGCCAATGACGACAAAGGTTATGCGTTAGACTAGATTGTGCTTATGAACCACATGTTGCTTCAAGATGCATTCCATAAACTTCTCACATTTGAGGAGAAAAAGAATGGGTTTTGACTCATGTATCCTCCTCCCCTCTATATCATTACCAACTTTCTCTTGAGATGGATGGTAACCGTTGCTGCCAAACTCAAAATTTCAAGGGTTGAATATCTCTGTCGCATTTTTCTAGCTCTCCAACTAACTTCTGCCTCTTCTCGTAAAGATTAAATGGGGAGTTTTGTGCCTCGTCTAGCTTCTGATCAGATGGCATAGCAGCGAATACAAACTTCAATACCTATAAAGAAATAATGACGAACTGGTGGCATGTAGAACCGTGTTGAGGAAGTCTATCGTGGCGTGTAGGATTTGAATTGCGGAGAGAGAATTTGATTCGAAATCCCTCGGTCTTGAAGGAAGAAACAAGAAAACAACAACAATGTCTAGTTGCGGCAAGGGTGGAAGGGGTTTGGGAAAAGGAGGAGCAAAGAGGCATAGGATGGTGTTGAGGGATAACATTCAGGGCATCACCAAGCCTACCATCAGACATCTTTCGAGGAGAGGAGGCGTCAAGCGTATCTCATCTACAAAGAGACCAGGGGAGTATTGATTACATAGATTATAGAAATCCATTGTAGGGGAAGGATAAGGGTGACCGTACAAAGGTGATGCAGCAAGGCGGTCGAGGGAAGGATAAGGGTGAGGGTGCAGCAGGGTGATCGAGGGAGGTAAGTACAAAACGAAATCAGAAAGAAGGAAAATATCTTCCAAGGTACTCTAATTACATTGACACGTGGCATGCTTTCAAAGGCCATGTACAGACAACAAAAACTGGGAGAAAACCTCTTAGTCAGGAGAGATACACCTGAGTCGGAATTTGAGTTGCATATGTTTCAAACTGGTTTCGATCAATGTTTTTTTTATTGCAAATCCAAGATTCGGTCATGGTGTAGGATGGCGGGCATAATATTAGAATCTCGTCAGTGTTTCTGTCTTGCAAAATAGAGACTGCAACTCATTAATAAGATCATTGTTGTATTTGTATTTTTTTCCAAATATTTCTACGACTCCATCTGTAAATGTTCTAGTATTAATCTTCTATCTTTTCCAACGCTGGATTTGCATTGTTGTGTATTGTTTTCAATAAAATTATTTGTAATATGTTTTGCAATTCTGTAACATACCACTCTTAGACACACTGAGCGGACTTATTCTTTGAGGACACTTGCGTGCAAGTGATCCAGGTCTTTATACTATTGGTTGTTTTAATTATGATTATGAGATATGGTGGATTTGATGATATGTTATTTTGTTGTATTTACACCGACAGGTGCTATTGATTGGGTTCTCCTAAGTGTGCAGGAATTTGGACATTAGAGGATGTCGAGGCATTGATGAACTCCTTGGACTCTGTATTGATTCAGGGAGAGGACTATTAGGGTTTGAATGTTGTTGATGTTGTTCCTGAGATTACACTTAAGGCTCAAAGAGTAATGTCAAGGCAACAAGAATTTAAGGAATGTTTTAAAAGGTGATTTTTCTTCTGTTAATTATATAAGAATTAACCCTTAAATGAGATTAATAAATGAACAGGAAAGAGGTCGTTTTTTGTTGTCTGAGTCAAGTAATAAAATCAAGTGATGCGAGAGAAAATTACAAAACTGTTAAAAAAATGAGGCATCAATGAAAGATGAATCTTACCTTGTTCACAGTAGAAGAAAATGTAGAATCCACCCTTGAAAGGGTATAAGATACAATGATCCAAGTAGCTTGTAGGTCTTGTATTTACTAATAGCTAATACAGAGGAAAAGTTGTTTTCTTATCAAATAACCAATGAAACGTGATTACAATAGATGTTATACTAAATTGTAACCACTTGTTTATCAAGGAGTAACATAAAGAAAACTAGAGATATGGAATACAAAAGAAGCACATAAATCAAATTGCACAAAATTTGGAATCCTTGTCTGCACTTGTATTAATACTCACAAAAGGATAAGTTTTCTTAGTTACAATACAACAAGAATCATCCTTTGTTCGGTATTCAAACTATACATTTATACAAAACGATCTCAACCCTAGGCGGTTGAGATTTGCATAATTCAAAAAAAATAAAAATTACAATATGTGAAATTTGAAATGCTTCAAGTACATCTTTTATGTCTCTTTGTCTGCTGGTAGAGACATTTCTTCTTCCTATACTCCATCTCAGAAAAAAGGTGGTCTCTATTCATGACTCGTGAAAAAGGAGTACACACCTTGTATCATTTGTTCCCAGCGTATTGGCTTTTCTTTGCTCAATGCACTGAACGCATCTGCCCACTAACTATACCACCAGCCTGGAATGCTCTGTTGTATTATTTGCCTCAAAAGTGTATAATTTATTCTCTATGTGAGGTAGCCTATCTTCCACCCTCCTAGATTCTATAGTTATATACTGTAGTTGTAGACTGGGATTGACTATCCATTTATTTATTTGAGTATTGTCAACTTGTTTCAACTGTTGGATTTCGGCCTAGGCTTCTTCCATACTTGTCTTGGAAGTGACTTGATGTTTTACAATATGAATTTGCCCCGGGGCTTCAAATATACTGTCTACTTCCATCCCCAATGATTCATTGTCGAGTGAGGAACAAGCTTCTTCGCAAGATTTCTTCACTTCCTTGGTTAATATGGTACTTTCAACTATATTAGCCTCCCAGGTTTTAAGTATTATGTCACCTCTAGTTTGTTCTGAAAGGGACAGTCTAGTGACATGAGATACTTCCTCCTTTGATGAATATAAGATGGCTTCTTGGAATATGACTCTATCTGCAGTGGCCTCTTTCTCCCTTATGTAAATATTACTTAAAGATTGTTCTGTCGACCGGTAATAGTTTTGAATACCTTCTATATTAGTCAAAAGGTTTTGCTAGGTTGATCCCAGCTTATCGAGTACTTCTAATGCTTGGGATTGAAAATCTGATATGTCCACTACTGCATTCTTGGACAAGTTTAATTTAGCTTGCAGGTGTTTGACCAACTCCTCTTGTTGAATGGCCAGCTCTATGCTTGCCTGCGAATTTTTATGCATCTCATCTAGGCTAATCTTAAGTTGTTGAATCTCCTACCTGTAATGGGCTCTAATCTGCTCAAAACCTTTATTCATCTCTCTTATAACACTCTGCTTCATAGTCTTTACTTGTCTTTGCAACTGGCTCACTAGCAGATCCTTCTGCTTCAATTGTTCCTTTAGGTTCCCAACTGAGTATCGGTTTGTTGTGGAAAAATCTCCCAATGAGCCTGCCACTTCCATAGCGAACTCTGCTTCTTCTAAGGCATAACCATCGTATACTACTCTGTGTCTCTTGGTAGTCACACCCTCCCTTTGATGAGTTTCTCTTTTCACAACAACTCTCCTCTTTTTGCTGAAGAAGATGTCGAAAGGGGGTATCTCTTCCACCGAAACAGGCGTAAGATCTTATATGAATACCACTTTGGCATTCAGATTCCCTCTACTAGACTATAAAGGTGTGACGGAATGGACGAGGTTGCCTATATCGGTCAATCGTCATTCCCTGGTTGCATCAATGGCTGATTTTCCTGGTGTAGACAGTGTTTTTTCTTCTACCTTTTTAATCAAGGCCTCAACTTGAGTTTTAGTTTGATCATCTGGTGGGTTTGTCAATGCAGTGTCCCGTTCCTGAGTCACAACCTCAGTTTTTTCCAAATGTTCTTGAGCATCTTGTCCACTGCAACTCCCTGCTTCTAAACTCTGAGTCTCAACTTTTTTTGTAGCTGGAGGTGTTGCAGTTTCTCCCTGCAAGACTTTAGGAAGGCCATTCCTTCGGTGCCTTTGAAAATTATGAAACTCTACTAATTTTTCTGGAGCCAGAGTTTGGGCTCGGCTCAAGACTTCCTGATAGGATCTTACCCCTCAGAATATCTCATCATGTGGGGAATATTCATGCTTCTATATTTTTAAACTGGAAAGATCCAAGTGATTTCCCATGATCCTCTGAGGATCATGCTTTTTGAATTCAATATTGACTATCTCGATGTCTTCCAGGGTCAAGGCCTCTACTTTCAAGTGGCCGAAATATAACAATGTGAACCTACCAATCTACAAGGGAAAGGAAGGCCATACCTTTTTTTGCACTTCTTTTATTTCTTTACTGATCCCCCCAAGCACAGTTTGATGTGCTACTTCGTGGCACACCAATCAATCTGGTAGAAACTTCGGCAAGGCATGTGGAGGAACAGAACAACCAAAAACCCTAATGTAAGAGAAGTGCTCTTCAATATACCAATCCTTTATCTTCCCCAGGTTGGACACTATTTTGTTAGAAATCCTAGGGGGTGGGCATCCATATATGGAAATATGCATCGACATCACCACATAATTGCATATTTCATAGAAGAAATCTCTTGCTTTATCCTCCAATAGCTTTGAATGATAAAAATGTATCGGCTCAACATTGGTCGGAGTCCAGCTCTAGCCCATCAAAGGAAATGGTGTCATAAAATTAATGACATCCATGATGTATGCTGACATGGAAAATGAGGCAGGTTTCCCCTTGGCTCTCAATGAATGATATTTCATGATCTCCCTAACCAAATTGTCGGATAACATCTTGGCCCAATCGAAGGAATACCCATCTGCCACTATATGCATAATTATTACCCATGGTAGGAAGAAATGGGAAGTATTTTCCTTCCTGTAAAGTCTACACATCATCATGGCTATATACATCATGTGAGTCTCTAAAGAGGCAACAACATATGCACCATGGTTGTCTGCTCTAAACTTCTCGAGATGGGAGCACCAATCTTTGATCAAATTAGGTAAGTTCCTGCCATATTGCGTGCATTCCTTTCTGTCAAAGTCCATTAAGAAAGTGGAATTATAAATGTAGTTGGGGACCAGGGATAGTTTGTACATCACTTGGAAATGTTCAGGCCGAAAAGACCCAACCATGACTTTTTGCGAATTGCAGATGGTTGTAGTTGAGAGGTCGACATTCTCCAGGGCCTAACCAATCATATCGTTATAAGGCATGAGCTTGGGCCTCGTTTCTATTTTATGTAGCTTTGATTGAGTGACAACTTTATATTTTGTAGCCTAGGTCTCAATCTCCTCGTCGCCTGAATCATCTGGGTAGTTGATCAATTCCTACTCTAGAATATCGAATACTTGCATCCAATTTTTCGTGGTGTTTTGGCTTCTGGGCGAAGTGTCTGAAATGATGTCTGTGTTTGGGTTAGATATTTCACCAGATGCTTTACCTTCTTTCCGTGGATCCATGGTATCATGATATCAACACTTTGTTGCATGTCATAGGAAATGCACAACTTCTTATCTCGAAAACTTGTTGTTCTGTGAAAACATAAGATGAAATTCAAACTTCAATATCTTTTTTCCCTTAATTTCATCGATTTCATAAATATATCTACTGACGAAGAATTAACTTTCCTTAATGAAAAAGATTTAGGCGGTGGTCCAAGATCTTATTTTGAATGATCACCATAGATTGATTATTAATGTCATTAATTTCTGGTGGTTTGCAATTAGAAGTTTGGCAAACAACACTTGAATTTTCCTGAGTTATGATTCAGCGAAAAATTAATCACAAGGTAATCCTCATTAATGTGTCAATTAATCACATTTATCATTAATTGTATTTCATAATTTCGAACCTTGGGATATCTTATAGTAGTTCAAGACATGACTTCCGAAACGCGAAATCACAAAGTGATTAATTCATTTTAATCATGCTTAACCCTTTCAATAATCGTGTTTAACCTCAAGTATATCGAGGTTTCAGACTTCGGGATATTGATAATCACTTGAGACAGAATCTTCAAAATGCGAAATCGGTAAGTGATTAATTAATTTTAATCATTTTTAATTATTAATTAACCATGCTTAATGCTTAAGACATTTTGGGATTTCGGGCTTCGTGAATTGGGAATATGATATGTTGAAAATGCCCGAAATCCGAATAGCGAAACTATTAATTGATTTTCTAACTGATTTATAGTCTCTTTTTAGGTTTTTATCACTTCATGTATTTGGTCAATTAAATTCACTTAAAATCCCGACAGGTCACCTCCGAAAAGACGTGTCAGATATTAGGAGGTTGTTGGTTATCTATTCTTCTTCCCTTACCTTCTGATTTATTGACCTAGGGTTCATGTCTTTCGGGTTTCCAACAAAGCCTCTACAACTATCGGACCTCCTGGTAAACCAGAAGGAAACACAGTACACAGAGTGCACTGCGCAGCCTCACCCGAGATAGCTTTAAATGGGTGGCTGTAAGACTCAAGTGTTTACAGCCTAGGAGTGAGTATGAGATAGGGTTTTATTATTCAGAGCCATGTACTACAAATTGTGGTTGCAATCTACTATCACTCACGGGTGCGCATATATCTTCCACGGTTTATTTCCTGAACAACACAATTGTATTTCATAACAATGTATTAACTCATTCATTAAGAATAACAAGTAACTACTGAAAGAAAACAAAGATATACATGCATTCATCATATTACGCAGATATTACTATGGTTCACCCCCTCCTGGGCTACGTCCTCAAATATTTGGCTCTAGGATCTTTTATTATGGTAGTTATGCATCTCCAGCGTCGCGCGCTTACAATTCTCCTCAGATGGGTAAGATCTGTATGAGGCGAACAAGATCACACTAGGCTCCCCATCTTGCGATATAATCCTTAGATATTCCTCCTCTCCTCTATTCTTAGCTCAACCGCTTACAAAAATGGTTCGTAATAGTATTACATAATGCATCAACTCATACATAACTATGATGGAATACTACAAAATCTGAACCAACACAAAAGCAAACGAACTTCTATATGATACCTGTGTATATATATTTATATATATGGGGCTCTTCATCCATTTAAAATGTATTACCAAAACCCTAACCCTACCGATGTTAGGTCTTCCTCCCATGAGCGTGTGTTTTTCTTCCTCTAACTATCACTTTCCTTCTGCATGCTTTCTTGCATGTGCGCATGTTGTTCTTCCTCCAGCTGTTACTTCAGTTTCTGCATGCTTTCTTTCCCCCGATCATCCTTCTTTCCACTTTATCCTGGTGCCAACAGGCCCCCAACACTGACATGTGACTCGTCCCGAGTCACCTAATCCTTCTGAGCTTCCTCGATCTCCTTGGTGATCTTCTGGAACTTTTCATTGAGCTCTATTGCTTTTATCAGTGCCTCTGTAGTCTTTTCCTTGATGGTGTCCACTACTTGAACTACCACTTCATCGCTCAGCAATCCTACACATTCAGCGTGGGTTTGTGCTATCTGTTTTTTATCTCCTTCTGCTTGTGCAATTTCTTTTGCTGCCTGTTCCTGTAACGTCTCTATTTGAGCCTGACGTTCATGTTTCTACGTTTGCACAGTGATAAGTTCTACCTGTATCTTCTTCATCTCTTGCGTCCCTTTGACTCATTCTAGGATTGGTATGGTCTTTTGCCTCTGTTTGAGTTCTTGGATCATTGCATTGATCCTTTCCTATTCCTTGTCCCAATGTTGGACCTGTGGATCCTCCTCCAACCTTGTCCAAAGTTGCGTTGCTTTATCGAACAATTCAGCTGATGTACTAACCTGTTGTTCTATCTCCTGCAGCTGCATTGTTTCTTCCTGCTTCCTTTGCTCCTTCACTACCAGTGGAGTGGTTGGTGTGAGATGTTCTCAGATATTCTTGATCTCCTTATGATATTTCTTGATATCCTGCTCAATTTGATCGATCTTTTCTGCTACTGGGAGTTCATTTCCTTGCACGGTGCTTGGGAGTTTCTCAAAAATTCCTCCCACTCTTCGTTCCAGTTCGTTCCTACATTCTTTTTCCTCCTGATTTTCAAGCTTGGCCTACTCACAAAATTTTTCTATCACCTCCCACTTCTTTGTTACTTGTTGAAGCTCGACTAAGTTTCCGTGTGCACGAGACAGTACCTCGTGGTCGACTCTCACCTGTAGCTTGTGTAGTGCCCTTGATGGCATTCGCGTCAAGACCAATTGGATGTGGTCTAAATCCTTCAAGGGTGTCTTCCCCATGATTTCATCCATGGACAACATGTTAGGTTTGATGTAAATCATTGTGTTTGCATGTGGCATGGAGTGTACTGGGTATAGTTCTTCTACCTCCACTCTTCGTTGGTTTGTAGTGTTGATGGATCTATGCCTTTGTTGTTGCTTGCTATCTGTACTTCCCCAAATTTCTTGAGGAACTGTCCCATTTCTGCCAGCTCTTTTTACAGTTTATCCCTGTGATGTGTTGCATGATCGAAGTCTTCTGCTAGACAATCCTCGACCATTCTGGTGATCATTTCCCCATCGTCCTCCGTGATCGTATATTCTGGCGATGCTCATTGCACCTTTGATTTCTTGCGCGTGCCTCCTTCCTGCACGACTGGTCTGTTATTTCCCCCTAGTTCCTGTGTGATTGGATTTGGAGCGGTCTCCTAGGCTCCCTTAGCCTGTTTCTATTGTTCGTTGGTCAGTTGTGTAGTCTCCTTCTTCCCCTTCTGGGTCCCTATCCTCTTTGACCCTTCATCTTCCTAATTCGGCTTGCTTTGGCACGTCCTCAATTTCTTGGGCACTGGGATTTCTGGAGGTTGTGTTTCTGCCTGCGCTGCCTCTCCTTCGGTTGTTCTTTCTGGTACTTCCCAGGTAATGGCTGGGATCCTCCATTCATCAGGCCATTCGTTGATGACCATGTCGATATCACCCTCTATTATGTAGTAGCACATCTATATCCATTGTTTATCTGGACCATTCTTTGGTTGTATCCACATTGTTTGGCATAAGGCTCGTAAGTTGGCGATGTCCGCATATCGCGTGACAGTCTCTGGTGTTATTCTCCATGATCGGTTGATAGCTTCATGTATGTCCCATAGGTATGCTTCAAATATGATTTTGTTCTCCCTCTTATGCTTGGCCTGTGGCCTGGATCTCAGTAATAGGTATCTTGCTCCCGTTGGCTATGGTCTAGTACAAAAAATTACATACCCTGGTTCTTGACATCCCATGAAGGCTATTAGGGTGATCAACCACGAGTAATGGAACTTTGCTCCTAGGTCCTGTGCATCCTTGCAATCCTCTTGAAATAAGTTTAATAAATATGGCGCCCAGCTCATTGAGGTGCCTTCTGTGCACTGAGCTGCAACTGCAATGAATCCTGCTGGTACTTCATCTTTGTAGCATTTTCTGAGCAATTTGCAGGCTAAGATCTTTGTGCCCAATTGTGTAGCTGCGTTGTTGATTCGTTTTATCATGATGCCTCTCGTTCTCCTAGCGGTGCCATATTTCTTCTTCATTTCCTATGCCAGCGCTTTCTCCTTGGATTTATCGTCCAAAATTAACGCAGGATCCATACCCCGGATTGGTAATCCTGTTATTTGCACAATAAGCTCAATAGTTATGGGGATGGGTTTGTCCATCCATATATCCCCTCCATGTGTGATTGCTAACAACTGCTTGACGCATGTTGTCGCGTACTGACATCTGCCAAAATGTGATAGCTTCAGGAAACCTAAGATTTATGTTCTCTCCATCCTCGCTGCCCACTGGTGTGGTTGGTTGATCATTTGTCTAAGTCGGTTTATTCCTATGGTCTGTATAAAGGCCCTCTATGCAAGTTATGGGAACTTGGTTTCGTCTGATACATCATGGTTATAATACTTGATCTTCCATATGTGACCCAGTAGTTCTAGTTCTACTTGTACTCTAGCTGGTATGCATGGTAGAACAATTTATACTACAGGTTTCTTGTGGGGTGAGCTTGGCATCTGAACTATGTCTTCCTGCCGCGGTGGTTGTTTCGAAGCTCCAACAACTTCCGGTCTTTCCCCCATCATCCATTCTGGCCAAGCCAAGTCATTTACAGTGGTCCCCTCTATTGGTTGACCTGAGATGATCATTTGCGACTCGTCTAGTTGCACTGCTACTCCCATATTTTGTGTTGTGTCGTTAAATTCTAGGGATGCTTCGGTGCTTTCTTGTTTCACTTCCTGTTGGGTTTCCACTTCCTCGTTCTGAGGTGCCTGTGCCGCTGCTGGTGTATCCACTTTCATGGCCACTGGTTGCGGATGCTAAATCTCTTCGCGTATCGGTGTAGGGTTCACCGGTATCATCTCTAGAGATGGTAACTCGTCGATGTTGACGATATCTGGCTGCTCATGTTCATTCTCTTCCAGTGGTCCTCGTGACCTAGTTTGAACCCTGGTCGGTCTTGTTGTCTAGCCAACTTCTGCTAGCTTCGGTGGTTCCATAGTGGTGACTGTCGAACGTTTGCGGAGTTCGAATAACTTATGTGAGCTCTGTGGTCTCTCTATGTTCGTTCTGGCTACTATTACTCTCTCTTTGTTCTCCTTTCGTGAATAGACTAGTTGCTCCTGTGCTCGCGTGTTGTATGGACTTATCACGAATATTGTTGAGGACACTTCCTCCATTATGCGTTTAATGCATCATAACTGTGGATTCAATGCATCTGCAGTGGTTTCATACTTGCCATTACATTTTCTTTTCCATCTCTAGTTTGCACATTTAATGTGATGTCCCATCGATCCTTTCTGTGCTTTAATTTCGCCTAGTGTTGTCATGTCATACTATTTTTGTCGACTTTCCTTTTCCCGCATGTTTCCCTTTGTATATGACCGTTGTCCTTTCCTTGATGAATTCGTGTTTAGAACATCATATGGCCTTTTTATCTCTAGTGTGTTGCACACTTTTTAGTCTTGTTTCCTTTTTGTTCTCTTTTTTATTTTAAATTTATTTATTTATTGTTACTCCGTGGTGGGTGGTCGACTGTCCTTATACAACTTCAGTCGGCTCCCATTGATCATTCCTCTGAGGGATGCACCTACTAAATATCATAACTATACAACTCCTCCATCTGTGACAGATTTTACCTCATATGGTCCTAGCCAATGCATTCTGAGCTTCCCCGAGTGTTGAAACGACTTGCTGTCCTAGAGAAATACTAGATCTCCGTCCTTGAACGTTTTCTTCTCGATGTGTCGATCGTGCCAAGATTTGTCTCTTTCTTTCTTCACTTGTTGATGGAATCCTGCCAAGATTCGGTCTTCCTCCATTGACAATAACTGATTCAGTCTCTCCTGTACTGCGTCTCGTTCTGTCATTTGTGTGATAGTTGCGACGTGTAAGTTGGGTACTAAAAATTCTAATGGCACTACTGCTTCTTGGCCATAAACTAGTTTGAATGGTGTGTGCCCAGTCAACTTTTTTCATGTGGTCCTATACGACCATAATAATGCTGGTACTTTGAGGTCCCATTCGTCTTTGTTGACGTTACAGATATTTGTCATTGCATTCTCCATAATTTTGTTGAAGGCTTCTACTGTGCCATTTGCTTGTGGATGATACGGTGTGCTCTTCTAGTGATGAACTTCAAACTCTTCACTCATCGCGTGGATGGTGTTGTTTATGAAGTGTGTGCCTTGGTCACTCATCAAAACTCTTGGGCACCCAAATCTAGTGATTAATTGTTCAAACAAGAAGTGTTCAGTTGTCATTGCGCTGCAATCTTTTATTGGTGCGGCTTCTGCCCATCTTGTTAGGTATTCTGTCAAAGTGATAATGTATCTTTCCCTTGTCCTTTTGGATGGTGGGTTAATTGGTCCCACAAAGTCTATTTCCCATTTGTCAAATGCCTGTAATGTTACTTGTGGTTGTAGTGGCATCTCATCCCTTCTGTTGGGTTTGCCTACCCTTTGACAAACATTGCATCTCTGACAGTACTCTTTCGAGTCATTGTGAATCATTGGCCACCATAGTCTTGCGCATAATACCTTCTGTGCGGTCGATTTTCCTGCATAATTCCCTCCTTCCATTCCCTCGTGAGCTTCTGCTAAAATTCTTGGTCGTTCGTACTCTAACACATACCTTCTCAAGATGTTGTTTGCACCCATCTTGTATAGTTGTCCTGCGATCAGTTGATAGTCAGTTGCGTGAACTACCAAGTTATTCTTCTGCACAGTCGTATATTCTTGTGGCGTAGTGTTAAAATATTGTGTAACTGCAAAGAATATTCTTATCCCCTTTTTTGGATAAAGATAAATATATTTGTTATTGATTAGATCAATTCCCTTTTGTGGATTGATCATGTTGGGCATTGTAATTGACCAAATCCCCTTTTGTGGATTGGTATACTAATAGCCAGCTAGAATTCAATAACTGCGGCCACTTCATATTGTCCTTCAGCCGCTTCATGTTGTCCTTCTCTATCAAGTAATTGAAGTCAAAAAAAAAATTCCTCTTATAATTTCCTTTCTTTTACTGGAAGTAGCAAGGAATGAAAGCGAGCATAACATTCATTCTGAATTTTGAATTTTGTTCTCCTGTTAGCAATAGCAGTAGCAATGGGGATGAACAAATTAAGTCCGATCATGTAAGTTTTAACATTATAATCAATACTCACTTCCTCAGAACAGATAAACTTAACAATGCTATCCAGGAGCTAGAAGAAAGCAAGGGAATCGCTAGGATTAGTTTTGCAAGCAACGTTGTGCGCTGCCTTGATAATTCCTGCAGCTATTGCTTCGTGCAAGTACTTGAAAATGCAAGAGGAATGCCATATTTTCTCTCGTAAAATGCAGGCCCGTTCAGAGAAATGTTACACAAAATCATACTGCAGGACCGTTCCTCTGTGACGTATTTACTAGCATTTGCATTTTTTATGATATAAATACACACAAGAAGGGAGTCGAGTTAAAGTATCCAAGCTGTCTATTTATGTAGCAAAATTTTCATGGAATTCCGCTATAAAAAGTTAAAGCTTTCATTCATCTCCAAATATTTGAATTAGTTTTCGAAAAGATATTATTTGAATTAGTTTATGCGCATATGGTTTGAGTCAGATTTGGACGAGACTCTAACCGACATATTAAATTGTAAAAATATTGACATTAATTTTTTTTTATAATAAAGCATAGATAGTTTGTCATATAGTTTGACATTAACTTTTACAATTTTATAAAAAATTGTAAAAGTTAGTCGTCATATTCCTCTAATGAATATGACGACTAACTTTAAATAACAAAGATATTAGTATCTAAATATTGTATATGAAGAGGAATGGAAGTGATACTTTATTTTGGTGTACTAAAATAAATTTTCCAATGCTTGCATAGTCAATTTTGTTGTTTATTGTTTTATATTTTATTGTAAACTTTAACTATAAACCTTCAATTGTTAGGAAGGTAGAGTAGAGATATTATAACAATTATATGATGTAATAAAATCATTCCTCTAATGAATATGACGACTAATTAAGAATAGTAAATAATCTTTCCTTCTATTTTAAGCTTCTCACAAAAATCAACCAT
>SNQJ01S0041924.1:40551-51161 GCA_010110895.2 Picea sitchensis
ATACACCCGTGGGACCCATCAAACTATGATACCAGGTGTCAATGTCATAATTGCAGGTGGCATTTAAGGAAACCATATGATTCCACACTAGGATAATAATAAAGGTAACAATGGAAAGCACACAGATTCAAACCAAGAAGTAAGAAATTATGTAGATGGAGTGAAATATCTTCATGATGTAATTTTCACCATAGGATCTCTAAGTGAGAGCCCAATTTTGGGAGAGAACGCATCTTGTATTACTGTTTTCAGTTCATGATGTAATTCTCACCAGAGGATCTGTAAGTAAGAGCCCAATTTTGGGAGAGAACACATCTTGTATTACTGCTTTCAGTTTCTGTAGGGTTAATGACAATGAACGATGTGGACATTTGTATAGTTTCCAGCGTAGTATCGCTATTAGTGCGGCTTCTATTTCTCATCATCAAAGAAGTGTTACATCGACTGCAAACAACTTACATGATTGTATTTGAAAGTAAGTATGAAAATATTTTTCTCTCTTAGAAATTGGACATTATGTACCATAAAATTTTAGCTATTTATAATTGGTACCATGGTATCCGATAAATCCAACAAAAGTTATATGCCTCTTAGCACTGTGATTGCGACAACATTATATGTATTTATTCAATCCCTCGAGCATAACATCCCTATGACTGTATAACTCCCGGGGTTTCATTAAGAAGAAATATTACAGGGACACATACCAATTTGTATATTTTTCTTCTCGTATTTCACATATATCAAAGAGAAAGTTTTCGAAGGTTGTTAAATATGATTGAATTATTAAACTGACTAACTGATGATAATGTTGTAGGATTTTCAGAGAAACTGAAATTGGCTTGAGGACGAGATATACAACCATTGTAACAGAGGATGAAGTAACAAAACAACCATGAACATGGGCATGCCTTCAAACCGAGCAGTGTTTGAAGACTCTTTGGTAGATTTAAGTTTCATTTTTAAATCTAAATAGTAATCTGAACATGAAATCCATGTTTGAAATAGCTAGCGTTTGAGGACTCTTTGGGAGATTTAAGTTGATTTGTAAATCTAAATAATAATGTTTACTGTGCAAAAATAGTTTGTTTACCCCACCTTATAAAATAGCTATGCTTACCTATCTGTCTCTAAGGATACCACCAGATAAATACCCAAGCCAACGACGACAAAGGTTATGCGTCATACTAGATTGTGCTTATGAACCACACGTTGCTTCAAGATGCAGTCCAGAAACTTCTCATGTTTGAGGAGAACAAGAATGGGTTTCAGCTCATGTATCCTCCTCCCCTTTGTATCATTACTGACTTTCTCTTGAGCTGGATGGTAACCGTTGCTGCCAAACTCAAAATTTCAAGGGTTGAAGATCTATGTCACATTTTTCTAGCTCTCCAACTAACTTCTTCCTCTTCTTGTAAAGATTAAATGGGGAGTTTTGTGCCTCGACTAGCTTCTGATCAGATGACGTAGCAACAAATACAAACTTGAATACCTATAAAGAAATAATGATGAACTGGTGGCATGTAGAATCGTGTTGAGGAAGTCTGTCGTGGTGTGTAGGATTTGAATTGTAGAGAGCGAATTTGATTCGAAATCCCTCGGTCTTGAAGGAAGAAACAAGAAAACAACAACAATGTCTAGTCGTGGCAAGGGTGGAAGGGGTTTGGGAAAAGGAGGAGCAAAGAGGCACAGGACGGTGTTGAGGGATAACATTCAGGGCATCACCAAGCCTGCCATCAAACGTCTTTCCAGGAGAGGAGGCGTCAAGCGTATCATCGGAATCATCTACGAAGAGACCAGGGGACTATTGAATACATAGATTATAGAAATCCATTGTAGGGGAAGGATAAAGGTGATCGTACAAAGGCGATGCAGCAAGGCGGTCGAGGGAAGGATAAGGGCGAGGGTGCAGTAGGGCGATCAAGGGAGGTAAGTACAAAATGAAATTAGAAAGTAGGAAAATATCTTCCAAGGTACTCTAATTACATTGACACATGGCATGCTTTCAAAGCCCATGGACAGACGACAAAAATTGGGAGAAAAACTCTTAGTCAAGAGAGATACACCTGAGTCGGAATTTGAGTTGCATACATTTCAAAGTGGTTTCAATCAATGTTTTTTTGATTGCAAATCCAAGATTCGGGCATGGTGTAGGATGGCGAGCATAATATTAGAATCTCGTCGGTGTTTCTGTCTTGCAAAATAGAGACTGTAACTCATCAATAAGATCATTGTTGTATTTGTATTTTTGTCCAAATATTTCTACAGCTCCATCTGTAAATGTTCTGGTATTAATCTTCTGTCTTTTCCAGCACTGGATTTGCATTGTTGTGTATTGTTTTCAATAAAATTATTTGTAATATGTTTTGCAATTCTGTAACATCCCACTCTTGGGTGCACTGAGCGGACTTATTCTTTGAGGACACTTGCGTGCAAGTGATCCGAGTCTTTATACTATTAGTTGTTTTAATTATGATTATGAGATATGGTGGATTTGATGACATGTTATGCTATTGTATTTACACCGACAGGTGTTATTGACTGGGTTCTCCTGAGTGTGCAAGAATTTGGACGTTAGAGGATATCGAGGCATCGATGAACTCCTTGGACTCTGGAAATATTCAGGGAATGGACTATTAGGGTTTGAATGTTGTTGATGTTGTTCTTGAGATTACACTTAAGGTTCAAAGAGTAATGTCAAGGCATCAGGAATTTAAGGAATGTTTTAAAAGGTGATTTTTCTTCTGTTAATTATATAAGAATTAACCCTTAAATGAGATTAATAAATGAACAGGAAAGAGGTCATGTTTTGTCATCTGAGTCAAGTAATAAAATCAAGTGATGCGAGAGAAAATTACAAAACTGTAAAAAAAATGAGGCATCAATGACAGATGAATCTTACCTTGTTCACAGTAGAAGAAAATGTAGAATGCACCCTTGAAAGGGTATAAGATACAGTGATCCAAGTAGCTTGTAGGTCTTGTATTTACTAATAGCGAATACAGAGGAAAAAATGTTTTCTTATCAAATAACCGATGAAACGTGGTTACAGTAGATGTTATACTAAATTGTAACCACTCATTTATCAAGGAGTAACATAAAGAAAACTAGATATATGGAATACAAAAGAAGCACATAACTCAAACTGCAAAAAATTTAGAATCCTTGTCTGCACTTGTATTAATAATAAAAAAAGGATGAGTTTTCTTAGTTACAATACAACAAGAATCATCCTTTGTTCGGTATTCAAACTATGCATTTATACAAAATGATCTCAACCCTAGGCGGTTGAGATTTGCATAATTCAAAAAAAATAAAAATTACAATATGTGAAATTTGAAATGCTTCACTTACATCTTTTATGTCTCTTTGTCTGCTGGTAGAGACATTTCTTCTTCCTGTACTCCATCTCAAAAAATAGGTGGTCTCTAACCATGACTCGTGAAAAAGGAGTACACACCTTGTATCCTTTGTTCCCAAACGTGCTGGCTTTTCTTTGCTCAATGCACTGAACGCATCTACCCACTAACTGTACCACCATCCTAAAAGGCTTTGTTTTATTATTTTCCTCAAAAGTGTATAATTTCTTCTCTATGTGAGGTAGCCTATCTTCCACCCTCCTGGATTCTATAGTTATAGACTGTAGTCATAGATTGGGATTGACTATCCATTTATTTATCTGAGTATTGTCAACTTGTTTCAACTGTTGGATTTCGGCCCAGGCTTCTTCCATACTTGTCTTGGAAGTGACTTGATGTTTTGCAATATGAATTTGCCCCGGGGCTTCAGAGATACTGTCTACTTCCATCCCCAATGATTCGTTGTCGAGTGAGGAACAAGCTTCTTTGCAAGATTTCTTCACTTCCTTGGCTAATATGGTACTTTCAACTATATTAGCCTCCCAGGTTTTAAGTATTATGTCACCTCTATTTTGTTCTGAAAGGGACAGTCTAGGGACATGAGCTACTTCCTCCTTTGATGAAGATAAGATGGCTTCTTGGAATATGACTCTAGCTGCAGTGGCCTCTTTCTCCCTTATGCAAATATTACTTAAAGATTGTTCTGTCGACCGATAATAGTTTTGAATACGTTCTATATTAGTCAAAAGATTTTGCTAGGTTGATCCCAGCTTATCGAGTACTTCTAATGTTTGGGCTTGAAAATCTGAAATGTCCACTACTGCATTCTTGGTCAAGTTTAATTTAGCTTGCAGGTGTTTGACCAGCTCCTCTTATTGAATGGCCAACTCTATGCTTGCCTGCGAATTTTTATGCATCTCATCTAGGCTGATCTTAAGTTGTTGAATCTCCTACCTGTAATGGGATCTAATATTCTCAAAACCTTTACTCATCTCTCTTCTGACACTCTGCTTCGCAGTATTTACCTGGCTTTGCAACTGGCTCACCAACAGATCCTTTTGCTTCAATTGTTCCTTAGGTTCCCAACTAAGTATTGGTTTGTTGTGGAAAAATCTCCCAATGAGCCTGTCACTTCCATAGCGAACTCTACTTCTTCTAAGACCCGGCCATCGTATACTACTCTGTGTCTCTTGGCAGTCACACCATCCCTTTGATGAGTTTCTCTTTTCACAACAACTCTTCTCTTTTTTTTGAAGAAGATGTCAGAAGGGGGTATCTCTTCCAACGAAACAAGCATAAGATCTTATATGAATACCACTTCGGCATTCAGATTCCCTCTACTAGACAGTAAAGGTGTGATAGAATGTACAAGGTTGCCTATATCGGTCAATGGTCATTTCTCGGTTGCGTCAGTGGCTGATTTTCCTGGTGTAGACAGTGTTTTTTCTTCTACCTTTTTAATCAAGGCCTCAACCTGAGTTTTAGTCTGATCATCTGGTGGGTTTGTCAATGCGGTGTCCTGTTCCTGAGTCACAACCTCAGTTTTTTCCAAATGTTCTCGAGCATCCTATCCACTGCAACTCCCTGCTTCTAAACTCTGGGTCTCAAATTTTTTTGTAGCTGGAGGTGTTGGGGTTTCTCCCTGCAAGACTTTAGGAAGGTCATTCCTTCAGTGCCTTTGAAAATTATGAAACTCCACTAATTTGTCTGGAGCCAAAGTTTGGGCTTGGCTAGAGACTTCCTGATAATATCTTACCCCTCAAAATATCTCATCATGTGGGGAATATTCATGCTCGTATCTTTTTAAACTGGAAAGATCCAAGTGATTTCCCATGATCCTCCGAGGATCATGCTTCTTCAATTCAATATTGACTATCTTGATGTCTTCCAGGGCTAAGGCTTCTACTTTCGAGTGGTCGGACTATAACAATGTGAACCTACCAATCTGCAAGGGAAAGGCAGGCCATACCTTTTTCTGCACTGCTTTCATTTCCTTACTAATCCCCCCAAGCACAGTTTGATGTGCTACTTCCGGGCACACCAATCGATCTGGTAGAAACTTCGGCAAGGCATGTGATGAACAGAACAACCAAAAACCCTAATGTAAGAGAATTTCTCTTCAATATACCAATCCTTTATCTTCCCCAGGTTGGACACTATTTTGTCAGAAATCCTAGGGGGTGGGCATCCATATATGGAAATATGCATCGACATCACCACATAATTGCATATTTCATAGATGAAATCTCTCGCTTTATCCTCCAATAGCTTTGAATGATAAAAATGTATCGGCTCAACACTGGTTGGAGTCCATCTCTAGCCCATCAAAGGAAATGGTGTCATAAAATAAACGACATCCATGATGTATGCTGACATGAAAAATAGGGCAGGTTTCCCCTTGTCTTTCAATGAATGATATTTCATGATCTCCCTAACCAAATTGTCGGATAACATCTTGGCCTAATCGAAGGAATACCCATCTCCCACTGTATGCATAATTGGTACCCATGGTAGGAATAAATGGGAAGTATTTTCCTTCCCGTAAAGTCTACACATCATCATGGCTATATACATCATGTGAGTCTCTAGAGAGGCAACAACATATGCGCCATGGATGTCTACTCTAAACTTCTCGAGACGGGAGCACCAATCTTTGATAAAATCAGGTAAGTTCCTGCCATATTGCGTGCATTCCTTTTTGTCGAAGTCCATTAAGAAAGCGACACTATAAATGTAGTTGGGGAACGAGGATAATTTGTAAATCACCTGGAAATGCTTAGGCTAAAAAGACCCAACCATGAATTTTTTCGAATTGCAGATGGTTCTAGTTGAGAGGTTGACATTCTCCAGGGCCCAACCAATCATATCGTTATAAGGCATGAGCCTAGGCCGCGTTTCTATTTTATGTAGCTCTGATTCAGCGACAACTTTATATTTTGTAGCCCAGGTCTCAGTCTCCTCATCGCCTGAATCATCTAGGCAGTTGATTAATTCCTACTCTAGAATATCGAATACCTGCGTCCAGTTTTTCGTGGTGTTTTGGCTTCTGGGCAAAGTGTCTAAAATGATGTCTGTGTTTGGGTTAGATATTTCACCAGATGCTTTACCTGCTTTCCGTGGATCCATGGTATCATGATATCAGGACTTTGTTGCATGTCATAGGAAATGCACAACTTCTTATCTCGAAAACTTGTTGTTCTATGAAAACACAAGATGAAATTCAAACTTCAATATCTTTTTTCCCTTAATTTCATCAATTTCATAAATATCTCTACTGACAAAGTATTAACTTTCCTTAATGAAAAAGATTTAGGCAGTGGTCCAAGATCTTATTTTGAATGATCACCATAGATTGATTATTAATGTCATTAATTTCTGGTGGTTTGAGATTAGAAGTTTGGCAAACAACACTTGAATTTTCCCGAGTTATGATTCAATGAAAAATTAATCATGAGGTAATCCTCATTAATGTGTCAATTAATCACACTTATCATTAAGTGTATTTCATAATTTCGAACCTTGGGATATCTTATAGTAGTTTAAGACATGACTTATGAAATGTGAAATCACGAAGTGATTAATTAATTTTAATCATGTTTAACCCCTTAAATAATCGTGTTTAACCTCAAGTATACCAAGGTTTCGGACTTCGAGATATTGATAATCACTCGAGACAGGATCTTCGAAATGCGAAATCAGGAAGTGATTAATTAATTTTAATCATTTTTAATCATTAATTAACCCTTCTTAATGCTTAAGACATTTCGGGAGTTCAGGCTTTGTGAATTGGAAATATGATATGTTGAAAATGCCCGAAATCCGAATCGCTAAACTATTAATTGATTTTCTAACAGATTTATAGTCTCTTTTTAGGTATTTATCACTTCATGTATTTGGTCAATTAAATTCACTTAAAATCCTGACAGGTCACCTTCTGGAAAGACGCGTAAGATATTAGGAGATTGTTGGTTATCTATTCTTCTTCCCTTACCTTTTGAGTTATTGACCCAGGGTTCATGTCTTTCGGGTTTCCAACAAAGCCTTTAAAACTATCGACCCTCCTGGTAAACTAGAAGGAAACACAGTACACAGAGTGCACTGCGCAGCCTCACCTAAGATTGCTTTAAATGGGTGGATGTAAGACTCAGGTGTTTACAGCCTAGGAGTGAGTATGGTATAGGGTTTTATTATTCAGAGCCATGTACTACAAATTGTGATTTCAATCTACTATCCCTCATGGGTGCACATTTATCTTCCACAGTTTATTTCCTCAACAACACAATTGTATTTCATAACAATGTATTAACTCATTCATTAAGCATAACAAGTAACTGTTGAAAGAAAACAAAGATATACATGCATTCATCATATTACGCAGATATTACTATGGTTCACCCCCTCCTGGGCTACATCCACAAATATCTGGCTCTAGGCTCTTTTATTATGGTAGTTATGCATCTCCAGCGTCGCACGCTTACAATTCTCCTTAGATGGGTAAGATCTGTATGAGGCAAACAACATCACACCAGGTTCCCTAGCCTATGATCTAATCCTTAGATCTTTCTCCTCTCCTCTGTTATTAGCTCAACCACTTACAAAAATGGTCTGTAATAGTATTACATAATGGATCAACTCGTACATAACTATGATGGAATACTACAAAAGCTGAACCAACACAAAAGCGAACGAACTTCTATATGATACATATGTATATATATTTATATATATGGGGCTGATCCGGATTTATGTAGGAACACAATGAAATACAGAAATACACATAAACACAGAGATGCAGTGGAAATAAGACTTCATTTCATTAATAACAAATGACTGAAATATGCTTACAGACGGAATGGAAATAAACTAGCTAGGCGCTGGTATCTTATCTCTGAGAAGAGATGTGGCTGCTTCTCGCATCCCTGAGAAGATGATTACAATGAGGCTCTGAAGGCCCTTTTACAATAAACGAGAATGCCAAAATTCCTAGACATCCAAAAACCTAACCCTAGGAGATGAAGCGCCAAAAGTCATGTGGGCCCCGTTTGGGTAAGTGAGTACATCAACTTCCCGAGGTCGTAACTTTTGCATACGATCTCCGTTTTAGGAGTGTGATAGCTTGTTGGAAAGGTATCGTCGAGGAGATTCATTTTGGGGTCTCAATTATGCCTTCAAATATCATTAAGAGCCTCGATCTCAAAAAACCTTCATTTGGACCCTCAAAATGGCCCCGGAAGTTAAAACCTGCTAAAAATAGTAAATTGCCAAAATTGCCAGAAAATCGTTTTGAGCCATTTGGAAAAGGTGGGTGGCCAACGATATCCACCTGGATCAATACTATGCGAAAACTGAAAAACTTAAAGAAGCAATGGTGGGGGTCCAAGTGGAATAGGTGGGTGGCCACCAATATCCACCTCGATCATTCCTCCCCCCTTAGGAAGCAATGGTCCCCAATGCGTCGAGTTCCTCCATGAGATGAGGAAACTTCTGCTGAACTTGATCCCTGGTGAGCCATTTTCCTTGGTGAAGGATTTGGCCTGCTTTGACAACTCGATATAGCAGACTCCTTTATTTCCCTATGTGCTTGATCTGTGTATCCATGATCTGCTCAGTTCTGGCTTGTTCCATGCAGTCTAGATTTAACTCTGTTGGTGTGAGTTGTTCTGCCATGTTGGATGTGTCTAGTAGAGGTGGAAAGTAGGGTTGAAGGCGANGACGAGTATTGAGGGTTCAAAACCCTTGTGTAGGCAGCTTGTAAGGAAAAGATAAAAATGCAAAATGGCTGCCAACAAAACTATTGGGAATTAATTCCCAAGGTGCCAAGCTGCAACTACAACGATCTGATACTTCTTGTCTAGCCTATTGCTGAAGCCCCAAGAGGGAAGTGGGGCAGTTGAAGGACTGTTGAGCAGAGAAGGGGAACACTTCTTGGTGTGGGACATGCATGTGGGGGATGAGGGATTGTAGGGTGGCTGCTAGAGTTGGCACTTGAATTTGAGAATTATTGTTGATTGACAAACCTTAGACTGGCTTAGGAATTCCTTTTCCCGAGTAGAGTTTAGCCCCAGTTTGGGGGTGACCCACTACAGATATTATGAGTAGTGTGGTCTATGGCCGGGAGGAACGTGGAAGGTATGCATGTAGTTAGTGTTTAATTCATAAAATATAAGTGTCTCTTATGTGTTATTTTAGTTACTGTGTGTAATTATCTATTTTCTAGTATGTAATCTTTGTCATAATCATTATGGTTTGTTGCTTAACTCTGGTCATATGCAGAGCAATTATATTTAATTAAATGGTATCAATGGATATTTGTTGAGTTTCTGGTAATGGGGACATTACAAAGCATGTCAGTAATTGAATTGGTATCAGAATTTAGAATTTTGATGTGGCATTTCCCAACAGGAATCTGGGGATGCTACAAAGTGATATTAGAGCTGTAATTGGGACCGTTTTATGTGGTGTGGCCCATCTTGGGTGGATGGGAACATTACAAAAGAGGTCTCACCAAACAAGGGGTCTCATACATCAATTTTTACCCCCTCGTTTATGGGACAAATATCCCTTCTTGTTTCTCACAAACAAGGGGGTCTTACCAAACAAGGGGTTTTCATACATCAAATTTGATGCATGAGACCCCTTTGTTTGGTGATAGTCCCTTGTTTGTGGGATGCACAAAGGAATCATTTTCCCACAAACAAGGGGGAATCATACAATAATTTGGTGTCTTTCTAGGTTGTGACCTAATTAAAATTAGATTATTATTATTATTGTATATTCATGTGATTGAGAGATGGAATTATAACAATTAATAGAAACAACCTTGAAAAGTTGAAAATACCATGATATTGAAACTAGGTGTAGGTATGATGTTGATTAAAGATGAAATGTATAACTTAACCAATTCCAAGTGGTGCTAGAGGTTGGATTGAATATTCAAGAAATAATGTTTTTATTTATGGTTAGCATTAAGGGTGATATGTGGGCTAGGAATTACAATTCATGTAGCAAATAATTATATTGTACAAACATGTACACTGCATGATATTTGGTGTGGTATTGCAGAGCATGGAAACACATCCATGCACACTACAAAAATGAATTCAACATGAAAAGTCCTAATTAACATGATAAAACATGCTAAAATGACTATACTATTAAAATTGAGTTACATACAAGTAATAAATATTACTAATTCATATTTACATAGTTGTAGACTACTTGTTTATGCTTATCCCTATTCTATCTTAGTAT
>SNQJ01S0041924.1:51171-61202 GCA_010110895.2 Picea sitchensis
TGGCCACCGATATCCACTTGGATCAATACTGTGCAAAAACTAAAAAACTGAAAGAAGCAATGGTCGGGGTCCAAGTGGAATAGGTGGGTGGCCACCAATATCCACCTGGATCAAGGGCTCTTCAGCCATTTACAATGTATTACCAAAACCCTAACCCTATCGATGTTAGGTCTTCCTCCCATGAGCATGCGTTTTTCTTCCTCCAGCTATCGCTTTCCTTCTGCACGCTTTCTTGCATGCACGCATGTTGTTCTTCCTCCAGCGGTTACTTTAGTTTCTACATGATTTCTTTCCCCTGATCATCCTTCTTTCCACTTTGGCCTGGTGCGAACAGGCCCCCAACACTGACATGTGACTCGTCCCGAGTCACCTAATCCTTCTAATATTCCTTGATCTCCTTGGTGATCGTTTGGAACTTTTCCTTGAGCTCTATTGCTTTTATCAGTGCCTGCGCGATCTTTTCCTTAATGGTGTCCACTACCTGAACTGCCACTTCGTCACTCAACAATCCTACACATTCAGCCTAGGTCTATGCTATCTATTTTTTATCTCCTTCTGCTTGTGTGATTTCTTCTGCTACCTGTTCCTGTAATGTCTCTATTTGAGCCCGACGTTCCTATTTCTGCATTTGCACAGTGATATGTTCTTCCTACATCTTCTTCATCTCTTGTGTCCCTTTGACTCCTTCTAGGATTGGCATGGTCTTTTGCCTCTGTTTGAGTTCTTGGATGGTTGCATTGATCCTTTCCTCTTCCTTGTCCCAATGTTGGACCTATGGATCCTCCTCCAACCTTGTCCAAAGTTGTGCTGCTTTATCAAACAATTCAGTTGATGTACTAACCTGTTGTTCTATCTCCTGCAACTACGTTGTTTCTTCCTGCTTCCTTTTCTCCTTCACTACTGGTAAAGTTGTTGGTGTGAGTTGTTCTCAGATATTCTCAATCTCCTTCTGATATTTCTCGATAGCCTGCTCAATCTGATAGATATTTTCTACTACTGGGAGTTCATTTCCTTGCACGGTGCTTGGGAGTTTCTCAAAATTCCTCCCACTCTTCATTCCAGTTCGTTCCTACATTCTTTTTCCTCTTGATTTTCAAGCTTGTCCTGCTCACAAAATTTTTCCAGCGCCTCCCACTTCTTTGTTACTTATTGAAGCTCGACTAAGTTTCTATGTGCATGAGACAATACCTCGTGGTTGACGCTCACCTGTAGCTTGTGTAGTGCCCTTGATGGAATTTGCGTCAAGACCAATTGGACATGGTCTAAATACTTCAAGGGTGTCTGCCCCATGATTTCATCCATTCACAACATGTTAGGTTTGATGTAAATCATTTTGTTTGCATGTGGGACAGAGTGTACTGGGTATTGTTCTTCTACCTCCACTCTTTTGTTGGTCTGTAGTGTTGATGGATCTATGCCTTTGTTTTTTCTTGCTATCTGTACTTCCCTTAATTTCTTGAGGAACTGTCCCATTTATGCCAGCTCTTTTTGCAGTTTATCCCTGTGATGTGTTGCATGATCGAATTCTTCTGCTAGACAATCCTCGACCATTCTAGCAATAATTTCCCCATCGTCCTCCATGATCGTATATTCTGGTGATGCTCGTTGTGCCTTTGATTTCGTGCCTCCTTCCTACAGACTGGTCTCTTATTTCCCCTTGGTTCCTATGTGATGGGATTTGGGGTGGTCTCCTACGCTCCCTTAGCCTGTTTCTGTTGTTCGTTGGTCAGTTGTGTAGTCTCCTTCTTCCCCTTCTGGGTCCCTATCTGCTTTGACCCTTCATCTTCCTGATTCGGCTTTCTTTGGCCCATCCTCGGTTTCTTGGGCACTGGGATTTCTGGAGGTTGTGTTTCCGCCTGCGCCACCTCTCCTTCTGTTGTTCTTTTCGGTACTTCTTGTGTAATGGCTGGGCTCCTCCATTCATCAGGCCATTCGCTGATGACCATGTCGATATCACCCTCTGTTATGCAGTAGCACATCTATAGCCATTATTTATCTGGATCCTGCTATGGTTGTATCCATATTGTTTGGCGTGTGGCCCGTAAGTTGGCGATGTCTGCATATCGCGTGACAACCTCTGGTGTTATTCTCCATTATCGGTTGATAGCTTCATGTATGTCTCATAGGTATGATTCGAATATGATTTCGTTCTCCCTCTTATGCTTGGCCTATGGCCCAGATCTCAGTAATAGGTATCTTGCTCCCGTTGGCTATGGTCTAGTACAAAAAATTACATACCCTGGTTCTCACCATCCCATGAAGGCTATTAGGGTGATCATCCACGAGTAATGGAACTTTTCTCCTAGGTCCTGTGCATCCTTGCAGTCCTCTTGAAATAATTTCAATAAATATGGTGCCCAGCTCATTGAGGTGCCTTCTGTGCACTGAGATACAACTGTAATGATTCCTGCTGGTACTTCGTCTTTGTAGCATTTTCTGAGCAATTTGTAGGCTAAGATCTTTGTGCCCAATTGTGTAGCTGCATTGTTGATTCGTTTGATCATGATGCCTCTCATTCCCCTGGCAGTGCCATATTTCTTCTTCATTTCCTTTGCCAGTTCTTTCTCCTTGGATTTATCATCCAAAATTAACGCGGGATCCATACCCCAAATTGGTAATCCTGTTATTTGCACAATAAGCTCAATATTTATGCAGATGGGTTTGTCCAGCCATATAGCCCCTCCATGTGTGATTTCTAACAGCTACTTGATGCATGTTTTCACATACTGGTATCTGCCAAAATGTGGTAGCTTCAGGAAACCTAAGATTTATGTTCTCTCCAACCCAGTTGCTCACTGGTGTGGCTGGTTGATCATTTCTCCAAGTCGGGTTATTCCTATGGTCTGTATAAAGACCCTCTGTGAAAGTTCCAGGAACTTGGTTTCGTCTGATACGTCATGGTCAGAATACTTGAGCTTCCATACGTGACCCAGTAGTTCTGGTTTTACTTGTACTCCAACTGGTATGCGTGGTAGAACAATTTATACTACAAGTTTCTTGCGGGGTGAGCTCGGTATCTGAACTCTGTTTTCCTGTCGCGGTGGTAGGTTCGAAGTTCTAGCAACTTCCAGTTTTTCCCCCATCATCCATTCTAGCCAAGCCAAGTCATTTGCAGTGGTGCCCTTTGCTGGTTGACCTGAGATGGTCATTTACGACTTGTCTAGTTGCACTGCTGCTCCCAGATTTTGTGTCATGTCATTAAATTCTAGGGATGCTTCGGTGCTTTCTGGTTTCACTTCCTGTTGGGTTTCCACTTCCTCATTTTGAGGTGTCTGCGTCGCTACTGGTGTATCCACTTTCATGGCCTCTGGTTGCGGATGCTAAATCTCTTTGAGTATCAGTGTAGGGTTCATTGGTAGCGTCTCTAGAGATGATATCTCGTCGATGTTGACGATATCCATCTGCTCATGTTCATTCTCTTCCAGTGGTCCTCGTGACCTAGTTTAAACCTTGGTCGGTCTGGCTGTCTAGCCAGCTTCTGCTGGCTTCGGTGGTGCCATAGTGGTGATGTTTGAATGTTTGTGGAGTTTGAATAACTTATGTGAGCTCTATGCTCTTGCTTTGTTCGTTCTGGCTACTATTACTCTCTCTTTGTAGGGTCTGGTGGCGAACCATAAATGTCTTTTTACTTGTTCAGGGGTTTGGATGAACAGTTATATTGGTCCCAACGGCTATATTGCTTCGCCCTGGTGAAGTTCCATGTGACGTTGTTCTATTATCCCGGCGAAGCTCCAATTTTGCAAATTTTCCTTCTGCGAAGTTCTCTCTGGAACCTTTTGTAACTTGTCGATCTTAGATATCTTCTTACTTAGTTTTCTAGCTTTCTTTCCAGTGAGCTTCGTCTCGGTATGCCTTTTTCCATTATGATTCTTATCTTCTTTTGTCATAGTTACTTCACGTTGTTGAGATTCTTTCCTAGGATTCGAGGTTGATACTTCTTCTTTATCTAGAATAGGTACTTCAATCTTTTGTGGGTCATCTAGTGTTCTTGCAACTTCGACATCTAGGTCTCTGGTGTTAAATATCTTTGATCTGTTCTTTTGTTATTCAATTAAGTGTGCGATCCTTCTAGTCATGAAATCTTTTAACTCTTTCTTCTTCTGCACTAAAATTTTTTCTTCTTCTTGGCTTTTGGCCTAATTTCTTTCAATGCAAGGTTTTCCTAGTAACATGGTAAATGGGGCATTGTTCTCAATAAATTTAATAATCTCAAAATCCTCCTCTGTCTAAGTTCCATTGGCATTCATAGATATATGGGTGATCTTTCCACATAGATTTATCAGCTTTCCTCTAAATAGACCTATTCCTCCCAATGAAGGAGTCATAGCAGGCTTCCCTAAAAGTTCCCAAGTTCTTTCTGTCATGATATTCACCTGTGTTTCCTCATCTAGAACACAATCAATGTCGAAGTCTCCTATTCTTGCTTCAAGGCATTCTTTTTCTTTGAATATCTCTGATAAGCTGACATGTCGGTGGTCATTCAGGGTTTATTTCATCTGTAGCAATACTTTCTCAGAGTCTTTCTGGGGTTCTTCCATTTATGGATCTGCCTTAAGGTTTTCTTGTTTTGTGTTCATTCCTTCAAACCTAGCAATCATTCTAGGGAAATCCAATACTTCATGGTCCATAGCTTTGCAACAAAGACAACTAAGTCTTCTCCCAGGGCATACCTTAGCAAGATGTCCTAGTTTTCTGCAACTGTAACAGAGGGTTAATCCTCTCTTTCCTTTAAATGATTCCCAGTTGTTTCTATACCACGTGCTAGGGTCATAGTAGATAACCTGTAAACATTTATTTCTAGGATCCTGCATCCACCGGTTAGTCCAAACATTCTTTCTATGCATAGGTATAACATATCTTTCACTATTCTTATCCAATCTACACATATCAAACTTTCTTTCATCTATTAGTGCCCTAGTTTTCAAGCTAGGACACAATCTATCAAACATACCTAGATCCATACTTTTGAAACAAACATTTCCACTTATGTTACTTCTACAGAGCACAAATCTTTCAGATCTAGAACTTTTCACTATTCTTACTTTTATCAGAGAACAGAGCTTGTAGATCTTACCTCTTTTCTTCAGATCTTACCTCTTTTCTTGGCATCGAGCTTCACAAGTCAAGTAGAATACTGTGCACTAGGGAAACAGATATACGTACGAAGCTTTCATAGTTTTAGGATGAATCTTTGCACAAAGCTTCTTCTTCCTTAGTTCCCAGCAATCATAGTTTTAGGTCCTGACAACAGAACCATTTGTTGGCACAGCGCAGACCCAGGGTTCAACGCTACAACAGTGCACCAACAAAACCCTAACTACTGACCCTTTTGGCAACACATTTGAAGCAAATAAAGTCTCACCTAAGGTAGAGGCAGGGGTGGTTGCAAGACTTAGGTGTCTGCAAACTTAGCTGGGACACAGATCTGTGATTGTAATACTTAATAGAGCACTTAGCACCGACAGTTCATCAATATTTAACCACTATCTACTCCACAGATAAAATAAAGAATCACATCATTCATTCAGATCTGATGTATCTAAGCACTTACCATAAAGAAGTAGGTTAGATCTAATAGATTCAGACACTATCACATTCAGATAAGTCAGATCTAACATCCATATACATCATTAGCACAAAGCATAAACATATATATCTATCTATATCAAAGCACTTAGCAAGTAAAGACATAAACACATCAACACATTGCACAGAGAAGAGAAACACAACATATACATGGTTCACCCCCACCCTAGGGCTATGTCCACCAACTCTTCTTCGTTATTATCTTTGTCAAGCTTCTTACAGGCACATAGCATCAAAATCATACTTTGCAAAAGACAGGAGATCTGCACGCACTCCACCAAGTCTTGCTTTTTTGAGCCAGGGTAAAGCACCAAGCCTTCTTACAATTACTTGCACGTAGCTCTACAAGTCTCACACAGTATGCACATAACACTTACAATCCTTCAATCACATAGATCTAGCACTTAGCCATTCGTAACTTCTCTCTCCTTACATTGCCTAGACATCTATTTATACTTTACAAAATAGGCCTAAACATGGGTAAACCCATGGGACGACATCCCATACTCGTTACATAATCCAAAATCCCAAAAAAGACACAAAAAGGGGCCGACATCCTGTGATCTCTGCTTCGTCTTGTGCTCCTCCTTCAATAGGCTATCGAAGTCCCAAAATAGGTCAAACTTGACCAAGGATCTCCCAAAAGTCAAGGGCCAACATCTCTCTTTTTCTCATCATCCTCTGTATATTACAATGACATAAGTAAATTAAGCTATCCTGAGGATCGAGAGATCCTCAGGATTGCTTTTACTATTTATAAAGATTACAAAATAAACAGTCAATCTCGCTCTAAACCAATTTATGCCTGATTCCTTCAATCTTCAATAGCTTATGCATCTTCATAATCTCTTTAATTGTCTTGAGATTACAACAATTGTCCATTTTCTGCATAAAATCACAACAATTCAAACCAAAATTCAGAATTTATCTAATATCACTCAATAACATTTCTAGAAGACTTTTTAATCATTTTCTTTCCTAATTACTTCTAATTAATAGAAAAGTCAATCAAGAATATATCATAAACCACGGTAATAAGGAGGATATTTGTACCTTTTTCTCAACTCAACATACCCCCCATCTTACCTTTTTTCATGTCCTAATTCAAGCAAATATTTTACATGTAAAGCAATGTTACTAAAGGAAGGAGAGGTCTTTTCCCTAGGCCCCCTGAACCCATTCTTGCCTTTAATCTCTTCAAAATATGCTTCTTCCTCCTTTTTATGAATTTCATAATTACTTTGATAAGCCTATGGAGGATACCAAATAATGGGAGGATTGTACCTGCATCAAATCAAGGCAAGCCCTTCATCCAGGATCATTCTGACATACCTCTCCAACCTGAAGGTGGTCGCATGAAAATTTCTGAAATCAAATGGTTCCCTATTCTTGACTGCATTTGAGGAGACATCCCATCTTAGTTTGGAAGAGGAAATGGATTCTTCTTTAATCTCTCTAAAATACTATAGACATGAATGTACAACATGTCTGTGGATAGGAGCTAAATATTCTACAACCTTCTCCCTCTTCATGAATGTTGTGTGTTTCATAATGGTATCAAGGGCCTTAGGAGGTTCCCCTCTAATCCATAGGTGTAATCTAGTTTCCCTTTTCATGAAAACCTTGTGTGCTTTATCCCACCTAGTTTGTTTTTTGGCAAAGGACAAAAATGTCTTAAACTGTATGTCCCCAGTGAAAGGATTAGGGTTCTCTTTCCCATTTTCTCCTAGGATGAAGTTGTGAAGGTATAGTTCACACATAAAGTATTGTAATCCTTCTTCTTGTTCTCTAAAACATGAAACAAAATCAGAAACAATGGTGAACTCAAAATGTTTTCCTACTCTAATAGCCTTTATCCTTAGCAAAAAATAACATTCTAATAAAAATAAGGTGTAATTAGTAGCAAGGGCCCTACAATCTACTACACCAGAATAGACAAAGAAAATTTCTTTGATTTTCTCCAAAGCGCCCTCTAATTGGCCCTGTACTTTTTTCACCTTTCCTTGAGCTCTACTGAGATCAACAAATGTCTCATTTTCTGTTGCTGGCATGGCTTGAAGTTGTTTGACAAATTTTTGATGTTCTGACATTGTTACCATTTCACTCCTACATTGAGTCAGAGTTTGTTGGGTTTGCACCAGTTCTGCCTCCAACCTACTAATAATGGCATCCTGTTCTCGGGATTGAAATGCTTTCTCAGTCTGAACAATTGTCTCTCTTGTTGTTGGAGCATCTATCTCGGTTCCTATTTCAATTGTTTCCAAAGGAGAAGGAAGATCTATAGGAAACACTCCTTCAGTTTGAACAATTGTTTCTTTTGTGGCTGGAACCTCAGTCTTAGTTTCTATTTCAATTGTTTCCAAAGGAGCATGCAATTTTGTTTGTGTTCTAGCAGAATTGGTGTGGACTATTCTTCTGGGAAGTTGATTTCTTACCTGTATACTAGGCCTCTTCGATTTCTTCTTCTCATGGGCCTTATCATCTTCCTCCAACTTCTTCCTAAGTTGTCTAATTATTTCTTTTAATCTACCAACTTTTTGTTTCAATACTTTGATTTTCCTAACCGTTTTCCTCAATATCTTGTTTTCCTGTTTCAATTTTTCAATTTTATTGTTGCCTTTGCCTGTTGTTTTCTTTTATCTATCGGGAATTTCAAGGTCTTCCCCACCTTGATCAACTGGTAACTTCTTCCTTGTTTCTTCTAGGTGCTCTGCTTGTTCTAAAGGAATATTTACCTCAATGTGAGGTTTTGGTTGTTATGTCCCTTCAGGAGATGGCATCTCCATATCAGGAAGGTACAATATAGGGCTTAAATGAGAGGAAGTTGGTGCTTGGGGTTCTCCAAACCTGTCTTTGTATTAAGAAATTGATGTCCCTAATTTACCAGTACTTGAGCCATCTCTACTTCATAACTTCTGAAGAAATGTTCTGTAAGTCTTTCAAGTGATGGCTTCTCTGTCTGTGCATTTTCCTAAGTGTTCTCATGTGAGGGTTGTTCTGTTTGCATGGTTTCTTGAATTTTTTCAGGTCGAACTGTCTTTTTACCCCTTCTTATTTTCACAGTAGAGGTTTCAGGAACAACAATTGTTCTTTGTCTCTTCTTCTTTGATGTTTCTGCCTGTCAACAGTGTTATGCCTAGGGCTCTTATGGAAGTGGCACCACTTCCCCGTATCTTTCTTTGTCTTTCTGGTGTCCTTCTTTGCTTGCGGATTGGATTGGTTGTCCTGAACGTCACATAACTCCTCACAGTTTGAGAGTTATGTCCTTACCAAGTTGGAGGACCCTCTTATGTCATCTAGAAGCCCCAAAAGGTCAAAGTAGTCAAGGTGGTTTAAGAGATTTTAGAAGNAACCCTAAAATAAGGAAAGTGGGTAAAGTGACCTAGAATATGTTTTTAAGGAAGCTACTTGGAGAATATAAATAAGAGTCAAGGCTCTCTCATTTTACAAACACTTGAGAATATTGAATACCTATAGGTTTCTGAGGTAACCAAAGGATATCTAAGACTAATTTCTGAGGAAAGTGAAGAAAAGAAGGTCGGAATTCAAGGAAGGATAAATTCTTTTGATGATGCTCTCTAAGTTATGTTTTTTTCAGGTCATCTCACCATTTTCGAAATAACTATTTTTCTAGAATGATTCAGACCATGAAATTGATCTTAAATTGAGGAAACATATCCAAGTATCTGTGGTAAAAAATTCATCTTGTGGGTCGTTGTATTTTTGGAGCTACACTCCCTGGAAAATAGGGTTTGTGGCTAGTCCTGAAACTAGTCAAAAACAGGTGTTTTGTGTAAAAACGTCATAACGTTTTCATAATAGATCCAAATTCAGTAAAACAAAATGTGTTGGTTAGAGTACAAACTTTAGTAAACTATGTAACATTTTCAAATAAATTCAACAAATATTATGTGCGGGGCATGCTCTACAAGGTCGCTCTCTAGAATAAGCCAGAATTCAACAAGTTGTGCCATTTTTGCAATAACTCATTTTATGAGAGGTTCAAATTAGTTACACCTGGAAGAATTGCATAAAACACATTGAAGAATATTGTTGATTATTTTCAGATATTTATTCATTATAGGTACAAAGTTATGATTATTTCAAGTTAGGGTTGTTGACTAATTCAAAACTAGTCTTGTGGGACTAAAGAAACATTTGATGAAAATGCTAGTCTCTTGTTGTTAAAGTTAAGTAAGGTTTGCAGGTATGTGATCATATAGACCAGGTATATTATAGAGTTGCAAATCATATTTAGATGATGGAATTGATGAGGGCTTTTGGTTGAGGTACAAGTTGGGTACATGGTTGAGACAAGTAGTTGATGAGTTGGCACATACATGAGGTGTATAGTTGATGATGTTGGTACATATTGATGAGTCATAGTTGATGGTTACTTGACACATGATTGGTACATACTTGGTACATGGTTGGTTGCACTTGTT